>JAOTRH010447731.1:0-27935 GCA_034768845.1 Heliamphora exappendiculata | reverse complement strand
CTTTCCCAAATGAGATCTAATTAGATTAGATTAATCTTATCTCTAATTGGCTTATTGATAATAAGTGGAATACAAATGTTAAAAAAAACATATAAAATCGTGAGGTTAGGGAATTACTATGAAATCCATAAGTTTAATATTTTTGCTACATCATTGGATATGAAGACCACAAAAGTAATGTCAAATGGTACTTAACATTACTGAATATTTACTCATTCTAAACTACCAAATAATTACTCATTCGAGTGGATAACAAATTTATTAGAAAATATTTGATACACACTTTATCTTTCGCTTAATTGACAAAAGTAAGGCAAAAGTGAGTGTTTTATTCTATACCATTGAATGAAAGTACTGCATAATTTAACTTTTTTCTTTAAAAAATTAGATTTTTTAAAAAATAAATTTTTACACATTCTAAATCGGGGTAACTTATCTTGCAGTAGTGTTTGGTAAAATTACTGTTAGTAACTTTTAGTTTTTCGTTATTCATTTTAATTATAAATTACAAATTTTGTTCAAATACTAGCAATTTCGAAAATAATTTGTAACTACTTTTTTTTTTATTTTAATTATAAGTTATAAATTTTATCAAGCACTCATAACTTTTACTACAAATTGTCCTGTTTGGGATAATTGCTTATTTGTTTACTTAATTTTGATTATTTTTGTTTTTAGTGAATTTTTTTCACCATTTAGTCAAATTATGATACTTTTTTGCTCTTCTAATCAAGACGAGTCAAAAAAGTGAAATTGTGTTTATGAAAATATTAAAAAAATTTAAAAAATACAAAAATAAGCTAAAATAAGTCAATAAATCAAATTTTATGTTACTTATTTTCATCTCTAATGAAATTTTTTATTTTTTTATCAATTTTTTTTATTTTTTTAATTCATCTCATCGAAACAATTTGAAAAAGTAAAAAAAATTGTCATAAATAAAATTTGCCACACTTATGGATTATGGTCCTGTTTGGGCAAATATTACTTATTGGCTTATTAACTTATTAATTTATTAACTTATTTTTGCTTATTTTAACTTAAAACCCATAGAATGTGGTTTATTGACTTTTTTTTTGCTTATTTTTATCTTTTTAAATTTTTTTTTATATTTTAATAAAAAAAACTATTTTTTCGACTCGTCTCAATAAAAAAAGTATTAAAAATATAATAATGTGATAAAATGAAAAATAATTTATTAAAAATAAATAAATTATGATAATAAATAAATAAATAAGTCAAATTCACCCCTTCGGGCCCGATACCAAACACCAAAAATACTTTGTGCGATGGGGGGAGAATCATTGGGCATTTTGATTTGTCAAAAAAGCTACATACACTGCCCCCTTACCCCGCCAATTCACCACCTCAGCTCCTTTCCATTCCTCTTGGACTGGACTATGTGATTAAGTTAAAAAATACTATTCCCTCAAGATAAATTAATTTTTTTATAAACTTTATTTAATATTATTATATTCTTAAATTTATATTCTTGATATTTTATTCATATTATAAGTCTAAAATATAATAAAATAAAAGAACCTAAATATCAAGAGAGTGATCAATACACTAAATATTTTATGATCAATAAAGCTAAGAATACCAACTTATTTTAAAATATGTTTTATTTCTTGATCATAATAATACTTTTTATTTATAACTTATTTATTATTACTATTATGAATCACATATAATTGTTAATATTAAATATATAGAAATATAAAAATTATCCAATTTAAACATATTTTTTTATAAATTCAAAATATAATAAAACAAAAGAACCTAAGGTTTTAAGCAAACTTTTTACTTTTTTAAGTTGATTGTTTTGATTAAGAACTAATTTTTTAACTTTTTGATAAAATTAGATAATTTTGTCCTTCTATATATTTGATATTAACAATTATATGTAATTAGTAGTAGTAATAGTAAATAAGTTATGAATGAAGAGTATTATTATGATAAGATAATAAAATATATTTTAAAATAAAATGCCAATTTATTTTACCAAATATGTAAAATAATAATTTGATAAAATAAGTTGATATTCCTTGCACTATTGATCATAAAATATTTAGCGTGTCCACCCCTCTTTTGATATTTAGATTCATTTGTTTTATTATATTTTAAACTTATAATATAATTAAAATCTCAAAAACATAAATTTAAAAATATAATGATATTAAGTAAAATTTATAAAAAAAAAATTAGTTTTTCTTGAGGAAATTGTATTTTTGTACTTAAGAATAAAGTGTAATTCAAGATAAATGAAAAGGAGTTGAGGCGGTGAATTGAGGGTGAAAGGGAGAGGTGTATGTAGCTTTTCTGTTGATTTGTCGGTGGTGAAAGTAGGGAAAATGCTACGTCAAAAGAACGCGGTACATGATACGGACACCAACCAAGCTGCTTGTGGCCCCCGCAAGCAGCCATTCCCTTTTAATAAGGAATTGACTTCTCTCCAGTCCCGATGACAACTGGAGAGGTTTTGTTGTATTTTTTTTTATGAGTTTAAAATAAATATATTTTAATAATTTGTATAGTTTATTTTATTATTTTGTATTTATATATTATTATTATTATAAAAAAATTAAATTGATTAAATATCATTAATTATCTTATTAAATTATATTTGTGTTAATAAAAAAAGAATAATAATATAAATATCACAATTTATTTTTATTAATATAAATATGATTTATTAAGACAGTTTTTAGTAATAATATATAAATAAATAATAATAATAAAAAACGAATTAAATTATTAAAATGTAATTATTTTGATATAAAAATATATATATAATTATACCCACTCCAATACTTGAGGATCGGAGAAAAGCCTCTTCCTTTTTGGTAAATAACACAAAATTTATTTTTCCTTCACCAGTCGCTTTCTGTTTTTGCTTTCTAACACTTTTTTTTTTTTTTTAAAAGGAAGAAAGTTTCATTAATTGAAAATTGGGTCGACCCGGAATGAAGTTTCGGTATTTTGCTTTCATTTGTTAATTCAATTGGGTAGGCCCGGAATGAAGTTTCGGTATTTTGGTTTTATTTGTTAATTTGTTACGATAGTGATCGAATTAGTTTAATTCTTAATAAATTTTAAAATTAAAATATATATCATTAATAATTTAATAAATTTTAAAATTTATTCGGATCATTGAATCTAATAAAACTGAATCCAAAGTGAACTCGTAAAAAAGATCATTTTTGCCTCCACAATTCAAAATACTTAAAATAGTAATATAATTTTTTAATCAATAATGTAATACACTAGATTTCATAATTATCTAAAAAATACAATTTTTTAAAAAGATGTGACTTGAAATGAAGTGAGTGAAATTTATTTGAAAATAGATAAAAAAATAAAAAATATAGTTACAAACTAACGGGAAGAGCCATCTCATTATCATATGCTTGTAAACAGTTTAATACAAAATATTATATATATATATATATAATATAGTTATATAATATTAATTATTATATAGTTATACATAGCATATTTTATAACACATTTCAAATGATTCGACTTAGTTCTAAACTAGAATTGTAAAACTTAAATAGCAAATCCAATGGTATCATATGTTCCCTTTTTAAGAATCGAACCCGAGTCGGTTAACTAAGAAAGTCAAACCAATCCGTTGATTTGGATCAGTTTAGCCCAGCTTTGGAGATTAATTAATTTTTTTGAACTGCCAATAAGGAAAAGATCCAAAAATAATGAGACAGGAGAGTAGATGGAGATATATAAAAGGAAAAAATGTAAATATTCAAAAAAATTGTGTTAATAAAGATTAGAGTTAACATAGTTAAAAGTAATAAACAAATAATAATTATAATTTAAAATACAAAATACAAAATATCATATATATATCTATTAGTTTCAATGCGTTTAAAGAATAAAATTTATATATGTGTTGATACGTATTAGCCCCTTTTGGGATAATTATTTATTTATTTATTTTATTTTGTTTAATTTTATTTATAGTAAAAAAAATTTTATTATTTAGTTAAATTATCATACATTTTGACTTCTTTCATCAAAACAAACTAAAAAAACGAAAACTTTTAATCAAATATAAAAAAATTTAAAAAGACAAAAAAATACAAAAATAAACTAATAAATCGAAAAGATTTTGCTGCTTACATTGTCTTCAGAGATTTTTTTTAAACAAAAATTCATCAACTTTTTTATTTTTTCAAATCATCTCGATACAATTTGAAAACTAAAATATTTTAGTCAAAAAATACAAAATACAAAAAGAAAATTTGTTGAGATTTAACCCAAATTGGCCATAAATGTAAGTTGTTTCTATAATTGGGGTCAATATGAATAAAACGAGTGGGAAAAGTAAATATTGGTATTTTTCCACATGTTACTGATAGCGGGACTGCACGTGAATCGGTTTTGATTTGATTTCCTATTAAATTTAGGATCGAATTAATTTTTATTTATTTTAATTTTTTGAATTTAGAGCCAACTCAATCATATTGTATAATTAAATTAAATCAAACCAAACTAAATCAAATCAAACCAATAAAATTGGATTGGTTTGGTTTGGAATCACGACTCAATGAATTTTAAAATTTATTTTTCGAGCTTAGAAAAAAATCACTATGTATAAGTTTTAAAAATTTGAAATGAATAACAAATAAAAACTAACACTCATACATTATAATAAAAATATAAAATAAAAGTTTAAATAATTATTTTACAATCTATTTAATGAAAAAATGATAAATATCTAACAAAAAAATTCATAGAAATAAATCACATATAACAAATAGATAACAATTAATAATAATTATCTAATCTAATGACTCTTTTTTTTTAATTTGTAAAGTAAAAAAGTTTTTTTATTTTTTTAATATGAATCTCACAATAATTATAAATGTAATCTAATGGTTAATATTTTTTTATTTCTTATATATATATATATATATACACGCATTAATCAGATCTTTATGGTTCGGATCTCGAGTTGGTTCGGATTAATCCCAAACTAAATCAGGTATTGAACCAATATTATCGATTTACTTTTTTTAGAATCCAAGACCAAATTACTTACTTATAAAAACCAAATCAACATAACCCATAAAAGTCGAATTGGTTCGACTTTTAAGTTTCTCATGTCTATTGTACACCTTTAACTGAGAGTGTAAAAAATTAGTACACAACATGTATTTGGTTTAGATTTTTTTATTCAAAATTTTTTGTCTTTAGAGACTTTTTTGTAATACTAAATTAAATGAATATTTTTTTTTTAATTTTCTCTCCTCACGAAAAGACAAAAAATAAAAAATTGATCAAAGATTAAAAAAAAATTTAGACAAGACAAAATAAGCTAACTTGTGTTGGTCAAAAGAGATTGAAAACAAATAAAAATTCAATATTGTACTGTAACAACTAAATAAAAAATAAAAATAATAAATAAATTCTTACGGATAGTAAAAAAATCGAAATAAAACAGATGATCGATGCTAGCGTTAGGCACTATTTCTTTAAGATAGATTTGTCTCCTACACAGGTGCTAATGGGTTTTACGGACGTCAATCTCTCAATATACAACGATTATACTCGGAGAAAAAGCACTCTAATTTATAAGTACAACGAACCTTCAAGTGTTTGTACTTTTCGACTCTTTGAACTTGAACACACTTTGTATGCAATATAGGAAGGAAATAAGATGCCAAATTCGTACAGAAATAAAGTGTTTAAATAGCCATTGGCGTAAAAGTTACGCACCTATTCAAAATTGATGCAACACTCTGTGAGCGCCATTTTTCAAAATTTAGGAGGGCCTCTGGCACTTAAGCATTTAGTGAGCGCCTTACGAGCGCTCAACACTAGAAGGGCTAGAAGGGGGACGCTCGAGCGCTCTATTCTTGTCTTGTTTTCACATATGGGCGCTCGAGCGCTCCATTGTGAAAATTTGACCGTTCGATTTTGACCAATTAGATTAACGGTAATCGAATTTTTATTTAAATAAATTTTTTTCAAAAAATAAGGATAGTTGGTTGGTTGTAAGTTATATTTTTTTAATTCGCCATTAACCCAACCCAATTCAACCCATTCCGCCTAAAATATATATTATTTTTTGTGTTTCTACATACAACGAACCACATGTATATGTTTATATTTATATAAATTTTTTTATAATTTATAAGGATTAAATGATAATATTTATACTTTTAATTATTACTTTAGTGATATGTTGTGAATGTTTTTTTAACAAGCATATAATATAGGTATTATTGTTAGAGATATTTAATTATGTTATTATTATTATTATTAAATTACTACTATTTTTTTAGTTAATCTTTACTTGACGTGTTAAATATGATTTTTTAAGAATGATTACAATATATTTTTATTTTTTGGAAACAAATTTTAAGATAAATACTAATAAATTTTATAATTTTTCAACCCCTAAACCGTCTAAATTACGAGTTGAAACCACACAAAAAAATCACCAAATTTAGTAGTTTTAATGATTAGTGAGTTGACGATAAATTAAAAAAATAATCACTCATCAAATGTGAATTGATTAAAAAACAATTTCAAGCCACCTCAACCCAACCTGTGTACACCCTTAGGTTTAATTAATAATTTTCTTGAACTATTAATATAAAAAAATGGAGTATTGTTAATATCCACCTTAACAATCTAATTTGTAATAAAAAGACATTATCACTTTCATTTTTTTCATAGCTGCAATAAATTTGAAAAAATGTGTTTATTTAATGTAAGGATAAAATTAAAAAAATCATAGATTTAATATAATTTTGTATGTAATTAATCAGACTTCATTCACAATTTTTATATTTATCCTACATTCAACTTATATTGATTGTCAAAAGGTCCTTCTAGTTTCATTGGTGTTGGGTTTAAAGTTGAATTTTTAACCTTTTTTTTTTTTACATTTTTAAAACTCAAATAGTATAAAAATAATTTTTTTCTTTAAAGTCAACAGTTAATAAATAATTTCTTCTTATTGTATAGCAATTTAAAGCCACTTTTTATATATTTGGGTTAAAATAAAAAAATAAAAATTGACATTAAATTAAATTACCAAATGAGCCCATAAAATTTTTATTTTTGTTAGATTTTAGATTTTAATTGGGATTCAGCTCTTCATTATTTATTAAATAAATTGAGAGATTTCCAATTCTATTTTATGGTGTTTGTGGTATTCACTTTGCTTGTTTAAATTGTTTATGTTATAGAGAGTTTATCGAGATAATTATATATAAAAAAATAAAATTAATTCAATATTAATAATTATATGGTTGGAATATATTTATTCTAAAAAAACAACAACTAGTATGCATGAGTCATAGAGTAGATAGTATATTGGTGGTGTTTAGTATTATTAAAACTAGTAAGTTATAGATTATAATTTATAGTAGAAGTTGTGGATATATATTTGGTAGAAATTATAATTTGTAACTGAAATAAAAGAAAAAATAGTTATAATTTGTAATAAAAATTGTATTGTTTGAAAAATATTATAACTTATAACTAAAATTAATAGTAAAAAATAAAAAATTACTAACAATAATTTCACCATCATTTTGTTATTAATATCTGATTAATTTAATTTTTTATATAAATAAGTTTTTAAATAAAATGTATAACATAAACTGTGCAAATCATAAAACTTGAACCGGCCATATGGTAGAAAATAGAAAATGATCCAAATCCCATTTGTACTTGCTAGATATATGGGAATGTTCGTTGAATAAACGTGAAATAGATAGAAACGGTTAGATGAGTTGAAACAAAAAGCGCGGGAAAGCACGTGCAGTGGAGAATTTGAGGTTGAGGCTGAGGTAGCTCAAAAAGGAGCAATGAAATAAAGAGACATAATTAACCATCGTCCCAGGAGGGGTGCAAGGACTCTTGATGGCTCTATTTGACTTTATGAGATCAATTGAATACAAAATTATTTATATAACGCGAATATATAATATATATTTAACAAAAAAAAATTAGAGATTTATGGAGGTTTTAAAATTTTTGAAGGGTAAATACCCCCCATTTACGAGTAATTATTCGATTCTTTTATAGAATTGTATGATAATTTCACGTGATATTCTAACTCACAAAATGTCAATAATATGGAGTACTAGTGCAACGATAGAGTTATCACCGTGTGATATTTTAACTCACAAAATGTCAATAAATGGAGTACTAGCGCAACGATAGAGTTATCACCGTATGATCTGGAGGTCATGAGTTCAAGAAGTGAAAAGAATCTCTTGCAAAATATAAGATAAAACTGCATACTATTGACCATGCATACTATTGACCATTTATAGTCCGTCTATTTCTTCGAACCCTCAATTCATGTGATATTGTCTATGGCCCTGTTATGGTAACTTACTTATTTGCTTATTTGTTTATTGGCAAATAAGTAAAAACATGAATAAATAACTTTGTTTGGCTCAATTGACTTATTTACTGATTTGCTTCATTTGGTAGGATACTTGTTTATTTGTTTATTTTGATTTATTTGACTTATTTTTAACTTATTTACTTATTTGTTTATTGACTTAAATCATGCTTATTTAGCAAACCAAACGAAATTACTTATTTTATAGCTTATAAGCTAAATAAACTAATAAACTATTTATCCAAATGGGGTCTATATGATACTCCTAAAGTATCTAATAATTTGCCCTCTTTTGCTCCTCTCATATGTTATATTTGAAAAGTATATTGATGTTATAAAAATGCTAGGTTTAATCTCAAAAACTGTAATAATATTAAATAATTATTTGTATTATTTTATTATCTATTGTTCAATGTATGAGCTTAAGATAAATACCAATAAAAAACGAATCATGCTAACTGTCAGTGGTGTATAATACAGAGCAACGAGGATAAAAAGTTAAATATTAATACAAATTTAATTATAAACCATATAACTTTTTATAAATAATAATATATTTTTATAAATATATTTATACATTTTTTACACCTATCTTTATCACTTTCCACGGGAAAAATAAGAAAGAAAGAGAAACAAAAGGGCGCACGTTTTCAGGGGTTGATATAATCCATTTTTGACGAGGCTGACAGAGAGACAGATCATCGTCCCCCATCAATAAAGTAATTTTCGCAGATAGCTGTATCTCCATCTATACACACATATAGATCACGTTTGGGATTTGGGTGAGCTTCCCAATATCTCATTCTCTCCCCTATCTCTCTTTCTCTTTTGCCTTAAGCCCGATCATCGCATTCCTTGTGGGAAGGTTGGTCAAATTGTATTGTATTTATCATACATTATCATCTAATTATTATATGAATATATATATATATACACTCTCAAGAGAGGAGATTGGAAGAAGACGATTCTCGCGGAGCTTCATATTTCGTGATTCTACTCCTCTGAATCTTTTCGAAAGCTGAGGTAATATGATTTGAGTCTGATTCTTTATATCTTTCGAGAAATTGGCCTTTTGATCTTTCGATTTCATCGATTTCATCGATTTTTACTGAAATCGATGAATCACGGCAGATAAAACTTGTAGGTTAATGGCGATGTACCTTTGCGTTCTAGATTTTTTTTTGCCCTTCTCTCTCGCTCTATTTTTTTTCTTCTGAATTTGATAATCAAATGTGCATTGATTGATTTTGCAAATGGTAGTTTTAAAATGCTAAGCCGAAATTATATAAGCAAACCGAAGGATTAAAGCAAAAGTCAAGCGGCTTTATGTGTATTGATCGATTCTGTTATTTGTATATTTTTGCATAAATTTACTAAGTTCAAGAACACAATAGGTTATGAGCTTGATGAAAATTTCCCAAGACACCAAATTATATGGCAACATCTTGATGCAATTTTTTGTGGGAAAAGTTCAGCGCGCACCCCATTTTTAGGAATGCAGGGTGTGCATTTATGAAATTTTGCGATTGAGATTATGGACACTTGTAGTTAAAATTCTAAAAATGTTTGGTATGTCAAATCAAAAGTTGAGGGGTATAAGTTGTGATTTTTGCTTATGAATTCTTGTGGTTAAATTTATGAATATGTGTGGTTGTAGATTTACAAATCTGTGTAGTTTTTCAGTTATGAATTTGTCTAGTTTAATTGTGAATCTGCCTTTTTTTATTGATAAAAAAGGGGAGTTCGGGTTGATTATGAATTGTGATTTTTGATTATGAATTCTTATGGTTAAATTTATGTATTCGTGTGGTTGTTGATTAATGAATTTGTATATTTTTCAGTTATGAATCTATATGGTTTAATTATAAATAAGTGTTGTGTGTGTGTGTGTGTGTGTTTTCTTTTGATTGGTGAAAAGGGGGAGTTCGGGGTAACCAAGGATAGCAATTCCTCCGCAGTCGAGACCGAGGAGCCCCTCTTCGTAGGTTCGGAAAACAGACCAGGCACACGAGGGGGCAGTATAGCCAGCCGGGTTGTGAAATTCGAGAGGGTGCCGTTAACACCACTCAAACCTGCAACCACTTGAAACCCAAACCCTGTGGGAGTGACCCAATGATCACTCACCTACCAACTCGGGTGGTAAATTTGTGTTAAAATTTATGAATTGCATACTATAAACTCTATATTTTCTGGAGATGTATATTGAAACTGGACTCAAATCACCAAAAGCTCCGTTGGACATCAGAAACTGAAATACAATTTTTAAAATTTTTCTCACAGTTCTGCAGAAGGAACATATATATTCTGTGAAGAAAGATGGCCGGTGAGGAATCTCCACAGATTGCCAAGAACCTGGCTCCAGTGCCACCTCCATTGCCTGTCCCAGCAACAAGAATTTATGCTCCAAAGGGGTTACTACCTAATGGAACACCGATAAGAGGGCACAACTCTTTCTCCAGGGCAACAAGGGATTTATGGGAACGTCTCTTTGATGAAGGTTATAGAGCAGATGTTTTGATTAATACCGGTACCGGTGGCATCATCTACGCACATGCGAGCATCCTAGTAAGCCTTTTGCATTTCTTTTCAATTATTCCACATATATAAACTATGACCATAAGAGCTAACTCTTTGTATGCATATGTATTCAAACATTTGCCCATATAAATTTCTATGATCAAACATCAATCCCGTGCTTAGAAAGGGTCTAGGAAGGATTGATGATAAATGATCAACTGTTTAAGGAATTAGGTATTGAAAATTGCAACTGTTTAAGGAATTGGGTATTGAAAATTGCATAAAAAGCTTCTCCACATGGCAAATGGTGGTACATGCTCAATTAATAATGGGACTTCATAAATTATATATCAAGATATACAAGAAATATTTGGAGGGTACATACTCAATGTACTATTTAATTATTTGGTTATTATTATTTTTTAAAATTAAATATGGATAAAAACAAGAGGGCATCCATGGCCATCGTGTTGCTGCTTTTTTTTTTATGACTCAACTTGCACACTCAAAAGAGTTTAGGAATGCACCCATGAGTATTAACCCTTTTTGCTTGGTGGATGACCCTCCAAAGGCATCTCCTCTAAGCATGCGTACGGTTTTTCCATTAAGTTGTTTTCCTCTATATGAGCTCGGTGTGTAAGAGTTTCAGAACAAAGAGAGGTGGAGAGATAAACTTGTATGTTAGTTTTATATTTGTTCCTCCTATTTATTGGATATTTGAGCCTATGGAGACAAATTGTTGAACCACATAAACCTTTGTCACTTTGTTTATGGGTGATCTGGGTCTGTTCCTCTAAGCATGTATACAGTTTTACCGTGGAGTTGTTTAGCTCTACATTGGATTACATAGTTTTTAGTGAAATATGAGTTTACATATGGTCGCCTACAATATTGACAAGGTATTTCAAAGGCTTATATTTTAACATCTCACTGTAACAGGGTGCGGCTTCTCCCGTGCTGAAAGCCATGATAAAGAAATCAAGAAAACGTGGTCATCAGCGTTCAATCTCAATTCGTGGAGTTCCACCTGATGCAGTTCGAGTTTTCATACGATTTTTATATTCATCCAGGTAATTGATTCTCTCCTCTTCGATGTTGATATTGTTCTGTGTTTTGGAAATTTCTCTTCTTGCACCCATTTAGTCAGTTCACAGTATTGAAGTGATACGTTAGAATCCACGGAGAAGTTGTATATAGAGGCATAGGATTCAACAGAGATTCATCCATATCAATTCCTACTGATTCGGAAAATCATTGTG
Organism: Heliamphora exappendiculata; assembly: GCA_034768845.1. Classification (NCBI taxonomy): domain Eukaryota; kingdom Viridiplantae; phylum Streptophyta; class Magnoliopsida; order Ericales; family Sarraceniaceae; genus Heliamphora; species Heliamphora exappendiculata. The sequence continues at coordinate 15,767 of JAOTRH010447731.1, read as the reverse complement.
AACAATTTGCCAAATATACTGAACAAATTTTCTCAGTACAATCTTAATGTTGCATTAACTTTTGTTGAATGCTAATATTATTTAACTTGAGGCTGCTCTGGGCTAACTGTTATTGGTTTTCATGTGTAGCTATGAGCCAGAAGAACTGGAGAGATATATCTTCCATTTGTTGGTACTGTCGCATTCATATGTGGTTCCCTACTTGAAGCGAGTGTGTGAATGGTGGCTAGAGCAGGGATTGCTGACAGTAGAGAATGTAATTGATACCTTCCAGCTTGCTCTACTGTGTGATGCACCCCGACTTGGCCTCATTTGTCACCGTTTGATTCTAAAGAACTTCAAAGCTGTTTCTGCTACCGAAGGATGGAGAATCATGAAAGATAGCCACCCGATGCTAGAGAAGGAAATTGCGGAGTCCATTGATGAAGCAGAAACTGTAAGCAGTTTCTTTAATTTACCTCTTATCTTCCCCTGCAAAACACTATGTAAACTCATGGCAAATTCTATTATGATACTGTCTCACATTGATTAAATCAAGGAACTAGACTCTCCATAGGTATATGAGTCCCTTGAACACCCTCTTCTTGTAAGTCGATTTTCAGGAGGAAGTTCTACTCAAGAATTTGTATCAAATTCCTATTCGTAATTTGATTTCAATCTAAGCAATCTGTTCTTTTTCGGTTTTAGAGGCAAAAGGAGAGGATGAGAAAGTTGAAGGAGAGAAACATCTACTTACAACTATATGAAGCAATGGAAGCTCTTGTACATATCTGTAGGGATGGTTGCAGGACAATCGGTCCACACGATAAGGTCTTGAAGGAGGATCAGGGTCCGTGCAGTTATGCGATGTGCAAGGCACTAGAGTTGCTTGTTCGTCACTTTGCCAGTTGCAAGATGAGAGTCCCCGGTGGTTGCATTCATTGCAAGAGAATGTGGCAGCTCCTGGAATTGCACTCCCATCTCTGCGCTGATCCGGATGTCTGTAGGGTTCCTTTATGCAGGTGCATCCATAAGCCTTTCTCTGGCATCTATTGTTTGTTTGCACTTTTGCTTATATTTGTGTCCTGTGTTTTGTCTTTCTTTTTCCACGTCCAATGCCAACCGGGTTGAGCTCCGCTCCGTACTCCTTGAAAATATCATTATATCGGCTTAAAATGTGCCTATAACAATCATTTGAGTTGTTCATTTTTGTAAACGAAACAAGATTTGTTTAGGTATTTAGGGATATTCAATCAAGAAGAATTTTTTTATTGTAATTTATGTGTTTTTTGCTTATTTCTTTTTCTTTCTCAGAAGTAAAAAAAATATATACAAAAAGATAGAAAAAGTTAATTAAAAACGAAAATAAGTAACATAAAATATAGTTTATTGAATTATTTTTGTCTTTTTTGAATTCTTTTTTGAATTTTGGTCCCAAAATTTTACTTTTCCGCTCATATTGATGAAAAAAGTCCGAAAAACATAATAGTCTGACCAAACAATGAAAAAAATTCAAAGAAAATAAAAATAAGCATAATAAAATAAGAAATGAGCCATCATTCGGAACGGATTCATGGTCTTGAGAGGGATATGAAGGAAAGCTTCTCTCATGCTAATAACGTCTTGAGTTTAGTGAACCGAAAGCACTCTCATCATACTAGAAATAATACTCGAGCTTTGCTACATGCATAGATTCAGGCACATATTCAAATATACTCTTTTCACATGGGATGGAACCGGATATACGAATGTTTGCACCTAGCATTTTTTATATTACGTGTGCCATATGGCAAGTCTCGTCTATTTTTTTTTTCAATTCTATATTTTTCATGGATGGGAGGTTTTTACGGTTTCCTATGCAAGAAATCTTTGATATATTTGCAAATTTTAAGGAATTGTTTTCCATTGCAGGAACTTCAAGCAATGGAGGATAAAGAAAGACAAGAAGGATGATATCAAGTGGAGAATATTGGTGAGAAAGGTCCTGAGAACAAAGAGCATTTCAGGGTCGCCATTCTTTTCACTCGAAGCTGTATGAATTCGAGCCGGGTCCTCCTCGGATCGGCTTTTCTCTTTGAATTTGTGCAATTATAAAGTCCTCGAAAGAATTATTCTTCCCAATAATACTAGAATGGTCTGTTTATTTTATCAAATTAATATCTCAAATAATATAATTCAATCACGAACATTGATTGATTGGATCTCACGTGAACAATACTTAAATTTAGCTCTTGTTATTGCGTCACATTATTTGAGATATTAATTTGTTAAGATAAGTTGATCATCCTTGTAGATATTTGAACCCGCTTTATTAATTTTATTAATTTTTTCATATAATTATTGATGTGTGTCAAATAAAATTGTGCGTACATCTTATTTCGAGTGTATGGCCTATGAGCCCGATGACTTTTTACCCAACATTATTAGACTTACATGTGTGGTTGAAGACCCGAAAAAATATTTCAAAATTACTTTTACAATTTTAGTATTTTATGAGAGAAAATTTTAATTAGTTAGTGTGGGAACTTGTTTGATATATATATAAGAAAATTCATGGAGTTGTAGCCATGCAACAATTTTTTAAATTATAAAATTATCCCATTAACTGTCACATTCTTAAATAACTATTAACTACCATGTTTAGAGTTTGTTCCAGATGAATTATATTTGGTTTTGCAGAAAATAGGTCAAACAAAAAAAAGTTTGTCCATGCAAATAGTTGTTTGAAAAAAAGTTTGTCCATGCAAATAGTTAATTGCACATATTTGTGTGTCACACTTCTAGTGTATATATATATATATATATCATTAATTTTGTTGGAATTATAAGTTATATCTTTACATATTATAGTTATGGAATAAGAATGCAAACTTTTCAATGCATTATTTCTACTGCAACTTAGTTGGTGGATGAATTGGCCATTTGCAGCAAGAACTAACATACCCAACACCTGCCAAAGCCAGAGCACCTTCTCACTATTACAATACAAAAACGTAACACAGCCGCCCTACATAGCTACGTGATGTGACCTGTGAGTACTCTACCATTTGAATAGAAAAAACATCAACTCAACATAGTCGGTTCAGCCATGCCAACTACTTGCTAATAAACTTAGAGCTGCAGTTGCGACCTCTTGTCCAATGGCTAACGAAAGGCCATGCGTTGAAACAGTTGTAGCCACACTGCAGTTGCTTGCTGCACAGACCAGCAACTAAGGCCCTATGTGTTGTCCAATGGGCAAGTAATGGCCATGTGTTGAAACCAAAGCAGCCACAGCAGCTTTGCTGCACGTACCAGCAATTTGATAGAGAATCTCTCAAGCCTACTCACCTTCTTTAGTCTATACCACCAATTTGGTTTTCCATCAAAAAGAGGAAGTAGTAGTAGTAATAGTGGTAATAATAAAGAAAAACATTAATAGTTCTACAAATAATTATAATAATAATAATAATAATGCCCCTAGTGGTTTTGGACTAAAATGCACAACTAAATCCATCACAGTTGTGTGTAAAATGACCTAAAGCTTGGAGAAGAATTGTGATACTTCATGACTTAGCTGCCAACATTAAAAACAGCATCAACGATGGCGTATTGGCAACAAATTGAAAGCATTAGGTAATGCAGACAAAAATATGGCGTTCTTAGTCAAGGAGAAGATGTTAGATAGGAAATTGCAATCTACATAATGAACACTTTGCTTCCAGCAGATGAAGGATTTTAATAGAGAAGCACATATGTGACTCATATGCAATTGGGATTGTATGTGGTATTGAGTTAAAGGTGAAAAAACTTTTGAATAATGTCTAAATTTGATAACAATAGGATCCACTAACAAACTTTAGGTGCAAGTTTAGGTATTTTCAAAGATATATAATCTTCAATTTGGGAAAAATAAGACAGGAGACAATGACCTGTGAAAAATAAAGTCCTTCCCAGGTGGGTAGTTGGGTCAAAAAATTCATAACTGCGGAAATTTAGAAAACAATTCTGCACTATAACTCTATATAGTATTCTCTATCAGATAGATGGAATAATTTATCTTTTAGTTCGATTTTGTTTTCACTGTATTTTCTGGGCTATCCAATTAATTAAATGATTATGATAAATGAAATGATGGGTAAACCATAAGAACAACTACTTCATGTGTCATCTATGCAAAGAAGATAGTTTTGTCATATACTTCTCAATTCATTAAATTACTGAAGATACTACAAAATCTATTTTTTTCCCTAGATCTAAATGCATTATAAACTTATTTAATAAATGAAATGATGGGTAAAACATATGAACAATTGTTTCATGTGTCATCCATGCAAATAATATAGCTTTGTCATATACTTCTCAATTCATTAAATTGACGAAGAAACTACAAAATCTGTTTTTTTTCTTTTTCCAGATCTATTTGCATTACGAACTTACGTATAAAAGCAAGCTACATAAAAATATGGCATTGCCACTTACTTTAAAAGATGATGCAATACAGTTGCAAGCTTCAAGAGCCATGCTTCCACGGCAACCTTGGGCAAGCTTCAAGAGCCACGCTTCCACGAGCAACCTTGGTCCCAGTAATAAGTTAGCATAGTTGTTAATCAGCCAAGCATGCGAGTTAATCTCATAGGAAATCAAATCAAAAGCCCAATTGTAATTCTGAGCATGCCACGTGCTATGCACGTGAGTTAGTACCTATTATACCATCACAAAGATTTTGATTTTAAATTGTATAAAATACACAGAAATAAGTATTCTTCTAGGATGCAAACTAAGGTGGAAAATTTTTCAAAGAGTTTTAAACTTTGTAGGGTTCTTTTGGAATAGACAAATAATAAACAATAATGGAGAGATGAAATATGCGAAGTAGTCAGAAATACAGAACGGAGAGAGATGAGGTTGGGTGAAGGAGAAGGCTAATTGAGTATGGAGTACTGGCAGTATAAACAATGTATCTGATTATCAAAATCTAATTGATCCGAAAGTCTAGTTATCCCTCCTATTTATAGCACTCAGATGAGCCATGTTGGAGTTCGGATATAACTCTTTCAAAAGATCGAATCGGATTATGAGATGCGATAATGGAGAATCAAGAGATTCTATCCGATAATTAGCCAAGTAGTGTTCTACTTCAACTCAACTAGGTCAGCCAACAGATGCCCCACGGGCACCTGACCCGTTCGGGTTAAGTACCTGACTCAGAGATCACTCGAGTGGGAGGGTCCGTATGACTCGAAAAATCCTTTCCTTAGCCACCAAGCCACATGTCTCCCAACGTCCCGTGCAGGATTGTACTGCCACTATCTTCATTGTCTCTGAGACAGTCTTTCGATTCTCAAAGGAATCATATAATCTGTGCTATATCTCGGCTGTTCAGTCTGTGCTGAGCCACATAGTCGGTACTATGTCATCGCAATTAGGTAGTCAGAGCTACATTACAGTCTATGCTATCTTCACGACCCGTGTCGTGGTAGTAATACAGTTTGTGCTGTCTTCATGATCTGTGCCATAGCAAGTAGTCAGAGCTACTGTCGTAGTCAGGGCTACGTTTCATAGTCTGTGCTATGGAAGGTCTTCATTCGTAGTCAGGGTTACGCTTCATAGTCTGTGCTATAGAATGTCTTTTGCCTCTGCATAATGAACATCGATATTAGTTGGTTGAGCTTATAGGGGATCCCAACAGCACAGATCCCCAGTAATTCGAGTCACCGGTGGAATGAGTAGTTTATGTCATTACCTAAGTACCTGGATTAAAGTAGTTGGCACTGGTTAAGTGGAAGAATACTTGAGCATCTCAGGTCATGAGTGACTCGAGTTATGAGTATATGTATTGCACCCGAGCTACTAGAAGGGTGAGTAGCTCGGGTCTTGAGTAACTCAAGCGGATGTATTGTTTTAAATCATGTAACTAAGAAAAGAAATAATTCTTGTCGCCAAAATGGAGTTTTGTATGTAGATTGAACCACTCGCCCGAGAAGGGGAGCCAAGTGGCTCGACTGTCAAGCGGGCCGACTGTATTAGAACGGGTGAAATGTACCATAGTGGATTAATCATGCCCGAGTGGCTCAATTGTAACCGAGTAGGTCTACTGTACGAGTGGCTCTACTGCACCGAGTAGCTCTACTGCACTAGAGTAGCTCTATTGCACTCGAGTAGCTCTACTGTACCCGAGTAGCTCGACTATACCCGAGTAGCTCTACTGCACCCGAGTAGCTTTACTACCCGAGTAGCTCTACCGCACCCGAGTAGGCTCTACTACCTGAGTAGCTCTACTATACTTGAGTAGCTCTACTACTCGAGTAGCTCTACTGCACATGAGTAGCTCTACTGTACCCGAGTAACTCTACTACCTGAGTAACTCTACTGTACCTGAGTAGCTTAGGTGTCATACTCATCTTGAGAAGTTTCGCATTGACTTTCTTTCATCCTTACTCGTCATACTCATCTTGAGAAGTTTCGCATTGACTTTCTTTCATCCTTACTCTTAATATTAGCTTACTCAAGATATCCGTCCTAGTGGCTTGACCCATAATTATTTATGTATTTATTATTCAAAATATATATATGTTGATAAGCGACGACCCATCTACATTTTTCCCCTACGCACGTGTGATATTATTTATAATATTGCACGCGTACACTTATTACCTAGTCGCTGTGACTCATCGTCTTCTTCAGCCAATGGTCGGCACCATTACTTCCAGTATCCGAATGGTCACTCCATTCTTCTCTATAAGCCTTTTTCTTGGTGATTTCTTTTTGTCTTCCCTTTCCTTATTTGGGTATATTGAAAGCTGTTGAGACTTGTGCTACGTCAGTGTAGAAAGAGCTTGATTTGACTGGCGGCTTGATGGTATTACAGAGGTTTCGGGCTGCTTCAATCAGTGCCGAGAAAGTGGGTAAGTCAAGATTAATGAGATGAGCTCTGTATTCTCGTAGAATTTTCTGAACACACATCTGCACTAGGTGGGACTCACTAACTAGGTTATGACATTCAACGGCTAAATCTTGGAACCTTTTGACATACTCAAGCAGGTCATCTCCTAGCCTTTGCGTTTCTTGAGTTAAGGTGAGCGTTGTTACTTTCTCGTGTACTTGGAAGAATTTCGTGTAGAACTTGTTAACCATATCTTTCCAGGTGATAATCGAACCTAGTGCCAGATTGACATACCAACTGTACGCCATATCCGTTAGAGACTTCGAGAACCCCCGCAAGCGCAGTATATGATCTTCTTCGTATGCCCCCAGTGTTTCCACGTACCGTACCACATGTTCTTTGGCGTTATCTTTTCTTCCATCGAACTTCATAAACTTTGGGGCTACGTAACCATCGGGATAAGGTACCCTTAAGAGATTCAACAGATAGGGGGGCCAGATATTCAAATTCGGCAAGGATGGCAGCTATCTTTTTGTTCTCTCCTGTTGAAACATTGCTTGGATATCTGCGATTGTGGCGAATTGGGCCTGGGTTCTTGGCATGAAGGGATTCAGGTTGGTTGATCCTTGTATCGTCACTGGAGTCACTTGGGCTTGGGCCCTAATTTGCATCGTGGGTGGTTGCTGATCGAATAAGATTACATGTGGATCTGCAAGTGGATTTGATGCCGTCTTCTCGATTGGGTCGTCTGCCCGATTGCCATTAGATGCCGCAACTAAGAGGGAATTGATCAGGCCAACTATTGCATTGAAAATACTGGTCTAACCATCTTGGATGGATTGTAGTGCGTCTAAGAACAGATCATCAGGGTCGTTGGTGTGATTCTGCTGATCTGCCCTTAGTGCGTCATTGTGTTTATCATTGTGAGGATGACCTTGTGATATGGCTGGTTTCGATGTCGTGTGTAATCTACTCCGAGTACTGACCATTCATAAATTCGCCTCCCTAGCGGAGTCACCAAATAATGTAGGATTCTTTCAGAATAGACAAATAATAAACAATAATGGAGAGGTAAAATATACGAAGTAGTCAGAAACACGGAACAAAGAGAGACGAGGTTTGGTGAAGGAGAAGGCTAATTGAGTATGGAGTACTGGCAGTATGAACAATGTATCTGATTATCAAAATCTGATTGATCCGAAAGTCCAGTTATCCCTCCTATATATAGCACTCAAATGAGCCATGTTGGAGTTCGGATAGGACTCTTTCAAGAGATCAAATCGGATCATTAGAGGCGATAATGGAGAATCAAGAGATTCTATCCGGTAATTAGCCAAGTAGTGTTCTACTCCAACTCAATTAGGTCGGCCAACAGATGCCTCGCGGGCACCTGACCTGCTCGGGTTAAGTACCTGATCCACTTGGGTCGAGTGACTCAGAGGTCACTCGAGTGACTCGAGTGGGAGGGTCTGTATGACTAGACAAATCCTTTCCTTAGCCACCAAGTCACATGTCTCCCAACGTACCGTGCAGGATTGTACTACCATTGTCTTCATTGTTTATGGGACAATCTTTCGATTCTCAAAGAAATCATATAATCTGTGCTATATCTTGGCTGTTCAATTTGTGCTAAGCCACATAGTCGGTGCTATGCCATCACGATTAGGTAGTCAGAGACGTTACAGTATGTGTTGTCTTCACAACCCGTGTCGTGATAATAATACAGTATGTGCTGTCTTTATGGTCTGTGTCATGGTAATAATACAGTTTGTGCTGTCTTCCTGGTCTGTGCCATGGCAAGTAATCAGAGCTACTGTCGTAGTCAGGGCTACGCTTCATAATCTATGCTATGAAAGTAATACAGTCTGTGTTGTCTTCATGGTCTGTGCCATAGCAAGTAATCAGAGCTATTGTCGTAATCAGGGCTACGCTTCATAGTCTGTGCTATGGAAGGTCTTTATTTGTAGTCAGGGCTACGCTTCATAGTCTGTGCTATGAAATGTCTTCTATCTCTGCACGATGAACCGCGATAATAGTTGGCCGAGTTTATAGGGGGTCCCAACAGCTCGGATCCCCAGTAATTTGAGTCACTAGTGGAATGAGTAGTTTATGTCATCACCTGAGTACCTGGGTTAAAGTAGTTGACACTGGTTAAGTGGAAGAATACCCGAGCAGCTCAGGTCATGAGTGACTCGAGTTATGAGTATATGTATTGCACCCGAGCTACTAGAGGGGTGAATAGCTCGGGTCCTGAGTAACTCGAGCGGATGTATTGTTTTAAATCATGTAACTAAGAAGAATAAATAATTCTTGTTGCCAAAATGGAGTTCTGTATGTAGGTTGAACCACTCGCCCGAGAATGGGAGCTAAGTGGCTTGACTGTCAAGCGGGCCGACTGTACTAGAGCAGGTGAAATGTACCAGAGTGGATCAATCGTGCCCGAGTGGCTCAACTGTAACCGAGTAAGTCTACTGTACGAGTAGCTTTACTATACTCGAGTGGCTCTACTGCACCCGAGTAGCTCTACTACCTGAGTAGCTCTACTGTACCCGAGTAGCTCAGGTGTCATACTCATTTTGAAAAGTTTTGCATTGACTTTATTTCATCCTCACTCTTAATATTGGCTTACTCAAGATATCCGTCCTAGTGGCTTGACCCATAATTATTTATACATTTATTATTCAAAAAAAAAATATGTTGATAAGCGACGACCCATCTAAAAACTTCACTCTTACACATTGACTTCACAATGACTTCGCATTGACTTCGCAACTAATAGATGTACTTGTGATATTAGCACAACCACTTCACTATGTAGCAGTTCCAAAATTAGAAAATCCAAGAAGTTGATAGATTTAATTAAAAGTGAGATGTGATTAGAATAAAGTTGTGAGACCCAATAAACATAGAACATATGTGTTTTTAATTAACAATGAGATAATTAGAGATCACATAAAAAATGTGATTTTAGTACTTTACATTGAGCAGCTGCAATGCAATATTGTTCCTGAAAAAATGTAATGTGGCTCAAAAAATGCTTAAGAGTAGTAAACAACAAGGAAACAACAAGTTTAATTATAAAAGCATCACGAAGTACGGGGATCTACCTGAGAGTTCTCCATTCTGGCCAGCAACGCGAAGTTCATTCACAAAGTCATTCAACTTAGAAAGTCCAAATTCAGTGAATACGTCTTCAAATAACTTGAGATATCTGGCAACATTCACATGCGAAGTCAATTTAACATACCAGCTACTTAAAATTCTCTTTATTTTTTTTGTTGGTCTCGTAAGACCACATGCTACAGATATTAGTTCGTCGGTTCCTACTTCAAAACAAAGAACATGTTTAAAACTGTTAAACAAAAAGCTCACTATACGCCCTTTGACTTGCTCTTTGGCTACGAATCCTTTAGTCATCTTGATCTGGGAACAACATGCGTCGCAGGTTTTATGGTTGGAACACAAGTCTATGTTTTCTAAAGTGGGCTGCACTTCATGAGATTCTGCATTTCAAGTAGTAGAAATGGAACAAACTCAGCTATGTAGATTGTAAGTAAAAGACCAAATAACACGAAATGGAGGAATTGATTTCAAACATTTGTTCTTATTTCCGATAATGTTTTTATTAAAGAACCCGGTGTGTATGGAAAAATCGAGTGCGTGGAAGCGACGAAAGATGGGAAAAAATATCATCAGTCATCACTGTAATACAAAAGATGGGAAAAAATATGAAAATTGTCACTTACTTCCACATGGTAAGTTGGACCACATAAACTTAATTATGAAAGTTTAAGGGCTTAAATAAAAAGTAAAAAGGATGGCATTGAATTTGTTCTTAAAAGGCTAATACAGTAATTTAAACCACTGAAATGATACAGAGACATTATGCCCAAACCCAAAAAGAACTTTCCCTTATCTTCCAGTTTGAAGTCGACGGTTGTATTTACAGCAGCTAATTTTATGGACATGAATTGTTTATGCAACAATGAGAACACAGAAGAAGATCACAATTACATACTATTAATGAAGAAGAATCGCAATTACAAGAACTGTTTATGATGAGAGAGGGGCATGCTACCTCGACTTGTCTTTGAAGAGATTGGACACAGTTGATGATTTCGTCGAGCATTTTGGTCTTCCCGGTATTAAATCTTGCAGGTATTTCATTGTATCACTGATCTTCTCCCTTCTCACCGGCATAATTTCACAGATACATTCAATAAAAATAGGGAAGGGTTATACAAGGAGGTGGTCGGTAGTAGGGTAGTCACCGATGAGATTTTTGCCAACAACCTCGTTCAAATGAAAACCAAAAACATAACAGGAATGGAAATCAAAATCTGAACAAATCAAAGCTCAGCCGGTAAAAGGATGTGAATAAAAAAAATGCCATTAGAGAGAGAAAGAGAAGAAGAAAAAGGTCGAGAGAGAGCAATAAACAAACCCTCGCACCGTCGTTGCTGCTCCTGCCCTTGCGTCTCTCTTTAGCAATCAGCAAAGAGAAGAACACGAAGAAAATGCAAACAATCGAAAGCCTAGATTCGATTCGACAATCACAAAGCCAAAGACAAGTGCAAAACCCTAGATCGTGCAACAAAGCCAAAGAGAAGAGAAAGCACCTGGAAACGATTATGCAACCACGATGCACGAGCTCTGGATCTCTGTAAAATAGCAATACAAACAAATTGGTAAAGAAAAGAACACGAAGAAGATGCAAAAAAACGAAAACAATAGAAAGTTACCAAAAATCCATAAACCCTAGGTGGACCAGAGCGAAAGAGAAGACGATATGATATCCTGGTATTTCCCATCGGAAAGAGAGAAAAAGTTCCTGAGCTATAAAGAAAAAATTTTAGACCTTTACATTTAACGAGATCTTTTCCCATGTGGTAAAGACCCAGCAGAACTCCGCAGTTAAGCGTGCTTGAGCAGGAGCAATGTAAAGATGGGTAACCTCCTAAGAAGAACAAAACCATGAGCGCTTTGTCAAATGCGGATAATATCGTTGTCATGTAAATGGTCGGGGTGTTACAGATGGTATCAGAGCCGACTCTTCTCACCTCCGAGTGTGAGCCCCTCCTTCTCGCGTGACATGTGGGCGGACTACTGAGCGGGCGGGTTGATATGTACCAGCAGGCTACCGGAGCTGGTAGGCTACTGCATGGGGATGTGCAGCCTTAAGGGGGATGAATTGTGATATCCCGGTATCCCACATCGGAAAGGGAGAGGGAGTTTCTGGGCATAAAGGAAAAATCTTGGACCCCTTACATTCAACGAGGTCTTTTCCCATGTGGTAGAGACCCTAGTAGAACTCTGCAGTTAAGCGTGCTTGAGCGGGAGCAATGCAATGATGGGTAACCCCTAGAAAAAACAAAACCGTGAGGGCTTTCGCCCAAAGCGGATAATATCGTTGTCATGTGAAGGGTCGGGATGTTACAGATGGTATCAGAGCTAACTCTCCTCACTTTCGAGTGTGGGCCCCTGCCATCTCGCGTGAGACATAGGCGTGCTACTGAGTGGGCAGGTTGATAAGGACTGGTAGGCTACTGCACAGGGATGTGCAACCCTAAGGGGGGTGGATTGTAATATCCAGGTATTCCACATCAGAAAGGGAGAGGGAGTTCATGAATTATAAAGAAAAAACCTTGAACCCTTACATTCAATGAGGCATTTTTTCAGGTGGTAGAGACCCTAGCAGAACTTTGTAGTTAAGTGTGCTTTGACATGAGCAATGCAAGGATGAGTGATCCCCTGAAAAGAATAAAATCGTGAGAAATTTGCCCAAAACGAACAATATCGTTGTCATGTGAAAGGTCGAGATGTTATAGACGAAGTACCTGCAACTGGTTTTGCAGGAGCACCAGATGAAAAAGTTACCAAACATCCAAAAACTTTAAGGTGAAGCTCGAATGGAGGAATCACCTGAGCATCTGAAAAAATGCCAATTCCAAGGAACCAAGCATCTGGACGGTTGTACAATCTGCATTAGTGCCTGAAGTTGCCCCTTGATGAAGCACGACAATTTGACTCCCTTGCCCAGCTCATAACCAAAATTTGCCTTGCCAACCAATAAGGCAACTGGGGAAACAGAAAGATGAGGATGGCAAATGGGAAAAAAAAGAGTAAGTCATCATTTTAATTAAGCTACTTATATACTATTAATGAGATATATGTAGGAGGGTGGCAAAAGCTTCCTCAAACCCATGGAGTTGAAGTCTTGTCACAATTTTTAAAATTTTTAAATTATTCATTTAATTATCATATTCTTAAATAACTATTAACTACCCCGTAAAGAATTTGTTCCAAATGAGTTATGCTTGTTTTTGCAGAAAATAAGTCAAACGAAAAAAATTTTGTTCAAGTAAACGGTTAATTGTACATATTTGTGTCACACTTACATATATACATAGTGGTGGCAAAAGCCTCCCCAGAAAGTTCTTTTCTTTTCCTTTCCCTAGTGCTGGTCGTAAGTAATTGGAGCCCTAGGCAAGTATTTAAAAATGGGTTCTATAAATTTTTATATTCACAAATTTAAGAAAATATTATTAGTAAAATTTTAAAGTATACAAATTGTCTTGTTACTTCACATTTTATTAATATTTAATGACAATTAAAATAATATTAAACAAAATCAAAAGACGTAGTATCAAAATAAAATAAAATAGATGAACCACTACTAGAAAATAATTATTTAAATACTACTCTTATGAAAAATTTTATCGTAAAATTTCTAATTAAAGTTGTGTAGTCAAGTTCTTTACAATTTCTTTTTCACACGATAACATTTTTAATCTATTCCATATTACTAATCAAAATTTGCTTGTTATTATGAATTAAATTGGATACGAGATTAATGATAAGTAATACTAAAAATCTCATATTTTTTATACCAGGATATTATAAATAAAATTATGTATACAATGAAACAATTTGATTCAATTTTGGTTAGAATAAGATTAAAAAAATAGAATAATTGGCCGTTAGATAAAATTGGAAGATAATCATAACCCTAATACTAATAATACAGAAGCTCTGGTATTAATTATTTTAAAAATAATTCTTCATATAATAAATTATTAGTCCTAATCGGCACATACATACATGACACTACTAATCTAAGCTTGCATTTGGGCTAGCTTTTTTTAGGAACTTTTTAACTTAAAAGTAAAAAAAAAACTAACTGATTTGGCTTAATTAAACTTTTTTTGACTTTTTTTTTACATATTTTTACATCTATTTTTTTTACAAAAAAATTAAAAAACCTAAAAACCTATAAAAAAAACTAGTTCGGGCATAGGCTAAATATTAATCTAAAGAAGAAAATGAAAATTAGAAGGCCCTCATTTCCCCTAATTTCATATGATCCCTCCTTAATCTCTCACAACATTGGTGTTTGACAAAATTAATGTTAGTAATTTTTAATTTTTTGTTACTAATTTTAATTATAAGTTATAATTTTTTACCGAATACTCATAACTTCTGCTTCAAATTATATATTTTTATTTTAACTACAAGTTATATTTTTATCAAACAATCACAAATTCTATTACATGTTACAATCTATTGCTATTAATTTCAACAATCGTAAACACCACAACAAATAAGTCCTCAAAATACCATATAACATTATTTATATATTATTTTTGAAAAATAAAAATATTTAATACATGTTAATTTGAAGTATTTTTTTTTGTCTTTTGATTAACTTATGTCATTCCTTCTAGTAAAACGAAAAGGCTAGAGGTGTAATTTTGGTCTGGCTTGGGTCTGACGGGTTTGCGCTAAATTTTTAAGTAAGGCTGGACTAGGTTGGGTTGGGCTTTTTCATCAAGAGGTTGGCCTAGTGCCTAGGGTTACTGGGCTCGGCCTAAGGCCTCGGACCTGAGCTTTGAGCGGGTCTTGATTATTTTTTTGGGTTTTTTTTGGTTTTTTTTGTTATATATGTTTATATTTTTATTACTTTTATAGTTATTTAGTTTATAAATTTATAATATAATACTAGTTTACTACTTTATTAGTAGCAGTTAATATATTAACTTAAAAATCATAAATTTAAAGTTTATTATATTATGTAAGTTTATAACTAATAATTTATTAGTTTATTATATTATAAAGTAATGTATTAAACTTATAATGGCCCCGTTTGGCATCACTTGTTTATTTTCTTATCTGCTTATTTTACGTTACTATTTACTGATTTGATATTTTTGCTTATTTTTTGCTTATTTTCGTCTTTTCTGAATTTTTTTTATATTTTGAACAATTTTTTTTACTTTTTCGACTCATCTTAATGAGAGGAATCTAAAAAGTATAAAATTTTGACTAAATGATGAAAAAAGTTAACTAAAGACGAAAAAATCAACTTCAATCATGTTGGTCAAACTTGCTTATAAACAAGCATGCCAAACGGGACAATAGTAAGTTTTTAAGTTAAATTATTAACTAGTTATTAGTTTATTATATTATATAAGTTTATTAGTTTATTAGTTATTAAACTATAAACTATAAACTATGAGCTTATTAGTTTATAGTTTACAAAATATAATACATTAGTTTATAATAAACTTATTAATTTATAGTAAATTTACTAGTTGATTAGTTATTAAATTATAAACTCAATAATTAATAATATACTAGTTTATTATATTATATAAGTTTATAATTTTTATAGTAAGCTAATTATAAAGTAGTAAACTTATAAACTAATGTTATAAGTTATAAATATATAATTTATTATTAGTTATTAGTTATTAGTTTATTATTTACTTATTATTATTATGTTATATTTTATTAGTTTATAAGTTTATATATATATATATATATATATTTTATAGTTTATCGTTTATAGTTTATTATTAGTTATTAACTTATTAACTTATTAGCTTATTATATAAGTTTATACTTTATTTGTTTATTAGTTTAT
>JAOTRH010447721.1:0-22900 GCA_034768845.1 Heliamphora exappendiculata | reverse complement strand
CTGCGTTTGGTGCCACAAAACTGGCTGTTTTGGATTTGTGCCGGCGGCTTCCCTCTTTCTCTTCTTTTTTTTTTTTTATTTAAACAGAAAAAAAAAAATTTAAAAATAAAAAAAAAAAAAAAAATTAAACAAAACTTTTTAATTTTTCCTTTTTATTTTTTACCTTTTAAAATTCTCAAAATAAAAAAACTACAAAATCTCGATAAAAATATGAAAAAATTCCAACAAAACAAAAAATAATAAAAAACAAAAGTTTCTTTCGTGTCGTTGGACAACTTGATTTTAAATTAAATTTTTTGCTTAAATTTTTTTTAAATTAAATAAATTAAAAATTCATTTAATAAATCATACAAGTAACTTTAAGCTAAAAATTAATAAGTTAAAATTTTAATTTAAAATAATTTTAAATTAAAAGAAAAATAGAACTAGTTTGAACATGTCTTTAGATGGTATTGTACTCCTTAAAAAAATGTAATTTTAAATTAAAAGAACTTTAAGTTAAAATAAAAATTATAAAAAATTTTAAAAATTTATTTTGACATAATTTTATATTTAATATAGATTTTATTTGATAAAATAACTAATAAATTTTTAAAAGTATAATTTGTATAAAAAATAAATATGTATAGCAAAAGTTATGATATTTTTAAAAAATATAAAAATTTATTTTATATAAAAAATAATAAAGATAAAAGGTTTCAATCTCGTTTGGTTGTATTCTTCACAATTTATATGCAAAAAATGTTTTTTTTTTTAAATTTGAAAAGAATTTTTATAATATTTTTTTAAAAAAATATTTTTTATTTTTAAAATTGAGAGTTATTTTTCAGTACTCCAAGTCATACGAGGGAGAAAAACAAAAACACTTTTAAATTCTTTTCATTGTTTTTTTTATTTTTAAGTCATTTTTTAAGTTCGTTTGGTAACGTTTACAGTTTTCTATTTTTTGTTTACAAAAAATAAAAAATGTGTTTTTGTTTATTTTTATAAAAAAAATAAAAATAAAAATATGTTTGGTAATATAAATATTTAAAAAGTTATATTTGGAGATTACGGATGAATCAAATCAAAACTTATTTACAAAATAAATAAAAACACATTTTTCTATTTTTTAAAATTTTATAAATTTTTAAAATTATTTACAATTTTTTGAAAATAAAAATAATTAGAAATAGTTTTTAAAAAATTGTTGACCAACACATTTTATCTATTTTCAAATAACTTTTTAGAAAAAAAATAAAACTAAAAATTTCAACCAATTTTTGTTTTTAAAATTTAAACTAAAAAGACAAAAAATCAAACATTAATTCTTTTTCCAAACGAGGCCTAAGTTACCATTAATGCGTCATCCAGAGTCTTCTGACGAGAAGATTCAACATCATTGAACTCGCTGGCCTGCGTTGTTGCAGATTTATTTGACCAAATTAGGTTAAAACGCGTTTTCAATCTACCTTTAAACTCGCGCCCACAAGAAAAAACACCAAAACACCAAAAAGAAAAGACTTTTGATTCACACTTCACCATCGCTCCTTTCTTCCTTGACTCCAGTTTCTAAGATGTTTTTATATGAGAAATTTGGGAATTAATTTTTTTTTTAAATCTCATAAAATTTTTAATTTTAATATGTTTATTTGAAAAAATTAATTTAGAGTCCTACTTAGAGAATTTATTTATTTTTATTCATATACTATTTTTTGAATATTTTATAAAATTTTATTTTTTAATTTTATTAATAATTTAAACAAAAATACTTCTTTCAACACATTTTCTTTCCCAATGTGTCGTCTTCTTTTTCTTCCAACACATTTTTTATTTTTTTTTTGGCTCTATCCCGCCTCAACTTCGCTCTGTTCCGTCTTGTTTTGTTAAAAATTTTTCACTTTCGATAATAAACAGGGTGAAAATAGTATTTGCTCTTCCCGTTTCATTTTTTCTTGCTCTGCCCCCAATTACATAAAATAAATATTTTTTAAATATTAATTATATATATAATATATATTTGACAAATATAATAAGTCTAAAATATTAAAATATTATATTTATCTTTAATTTTTTTATTTCTAATATTTTGTATATTTAGTTTTATTAATTGATTAACTATTATTTTTTATTTATTATATTATTTATAACTTTTATTAATATTACTTTTTAAACCTTAAAAATCATGCTCGAAATATCCTCGTACCCGCTCCATTTCTCTCTATTTTTTAGATATTTTTTTTCGTCCCCGCCCCGATCAAATAGGGGACGGAGATGAGAGAACCAATCCTCGACCCCACCCGCCTCATTGTCATTCCTAACCCTAATTCTAACCCTAACCCAGTCGAGATCCACGTCGTTTTCTTCTTCTCCTCTTTTCGGCATCGCCGACGCCATCCACTGCCACGTCGCCTCCAAAAGGATTAACACCGACACCAATAACAACACTGGCACCTAATTCGCTACCGTGGAGATCTCTCATCCACCTGTAACGCCGCCAATTACTCAACCTACCACCACTGCGACTCAACACCTTGTCGTTGCCCCTCTTGTCACCGTTGACTATTGTCGCGGCCTTCTGGTTCATTGAAACCTTAGTCCCGTTGCCCTCAATATCTCGCGTTGTCGTCTTCGCCATCGAGTTACTTCCATTCGCGGGAAGGACATTGAGGCATAAATGAAAAGAGCAAGGAACTGGAAACAAGAAAAGGAGGCAATGGCGACAAAGCTTAACCTCGATTTCTCAAGAGGTGTAAAATAGAGTTGGCAAAAACTGGGATGGTAGTGGTGGTGGGGGACATTTGTTTTGAAAAATGGGAGTTCTCATTTTAAAAATGAGATATTTGTTAAAAAATAACTCATTTGTTTTAAAATATTTTATTTTTTCGATCTCTCTATATATTTACAACACAATCAAAATGAGATATTTGTTATGAAATGCCTTATTTCTTCGATCTCTCTATTTTTTTACAATTCAATAAAAAAGAGACATTTATTATGAGATGTCTCATTATTTCGATCTTTATGAATTTTCACAACACAATAAAAATGAGACAATTTATTACGAAATGTTTCATTTGTTTATGAAATGTGTCATTTCTTCTTTTGAAACAAATGTATCATTGCTGCACAAATAACATGTTTCAGTTACATATAGAAAATATTCCATTTTTCTTCTTCTTCTTGGTTGAGATCCACGCTGGCTGATGCGACATCGACGAGATCTACGCTGGCGAGATCGATGCCATCGAGATCTGGTGGTGGTAGTGATGGGGAGTGGTGGTGATTAGATGGCGGTGGCTATGTAATTTGCAGGTAAAACTGTTATAGAGGATGGGCGTAATTTTGGTATAAAAATAATATAAATGACTTATTGGGACATAATTTTTAGTTAGGACTTATTAGAATATAAGATCTCTAAATAGGACCTAACTCATTTTTTTATTTTATTTTATTAGTTTTAGTCCTATCATAAATTGGGATAAAATTTTATGATTGATTTACCCATATTTAAAATATTAATTTTTTTTATCTTTTTTAAAATTTAAATTTAGCATAATATCCAATTATTGACTTTCCTATTTATCATATTTGAAATATTAGACTTTTCTTTCTATCATATTATTCGTTCTTCATTTATCCAACTTGGAAAACCTTCTCTTCAAGCTCCTAATCTCCATTTTCTCCAATCGTCTTCTCGTCCTGGAGAGAGAATATGGCTTGCTCTCTCGTTTTTTCTCTAGATAAGGAGGGTTCTATGAGAGCCATCGAATTTGATCCAATGAAGGGGAAGCAAAATAGGATGAAGGGCGTGGTGAATTGGTTCAACGACCAAAAGAGTTTCGTGTTCATTACCCCTAATGACAACAACGAAGACCTCTTCGTCCATCAGTCCTCGATTCAATATAAGGGATTTCATAGTGTTAGAGAGGGTGAATCTATTGAATTCGTCATCGATTCTCATGATGATGGTTGACCAAAGCTGTTGAAGTTGTTGGCCTGGATAGGGTTCTTGTTCAGGGTATATTACCTGCAGCGACGGTGGTAGGGGGTATGAGTTTAACAGTGGTGGTGGAGGAAAAAATGGTAGTTGAGTGATTAAGATGTAACTGATAAATTTATGAGTTGTTACTTTTAATGCATGGTAGATGTAAATAATAAATTTATCAGCTTAATCGAGGTGGTTAAGATGTAACTAGCTGATAAATTTATCAGTTATTACTATGCATCAGTACTTAATTGATACACTTGGTGTAGAGTAACTAATAAAGATATTAGTTAGATCTTAACCATGTGAATCTTAACACATCTAAATAATACATTTATCGGTAACATTCTTGTTGTGATAACTTAACTGATAAATCTATCAATTAGATACTCTGGAACACACTTAGTGCAAAGTAGTAGTGGTGATGGTGATGGTGAATGTGAGGTTTTGACGGTCGTTAATGGCGATAACAAGGGATGATAACGGCAACGGTGATGGATGATGGTTGTAACGGCGAGGAAGGACGACGGCGACGTCAGAGTTGACGATGGCAACGTCGGGATTGACGATGGCGATGGTGGCAACATGGGATGAAGACGGCGACATAGATAGGATTGTGGTGACTGCAGTGTGAGATATTAGGCGAGATTCTTGGAATTGAATTTTTGATTCCTGTTTAGGAAGAGATTTGATCAATGAAATTTTTGAAGATTTAATTTAAGAGTATTTTCGATAAAGATTAATATTATGGGACTAATTTTATTTTTTTTAAAAGTTAGAAAGGACTAATCCTTAAATATCAAGTAATATTTAAACCTGCTACTAATTTTAGTTATAAGTTATAATTTATTTCAAACACCCACAATTCTGTTGCAAATTATAAATATTTTTTCTTTTATTTCAGCAACAATTATATTTTTACTAAATACTCACAACTTCTGCAACAAGTTACAATATCTAAACTATTAATTTTAGCAATCCCAAACAACACTAGTGTTTTGATTTAACTTTTTAATTTTTTAACTTTTTGATTTTTTTACCGAACATATCATGTTAATTTTTTTACCTTTCTACCTAAAAAGTTAGAGTAGCCAAACAGGCCTTAATCTAAAATCTCAAAAAAGGATTACAAAAAAAAAAACCTGGGCTTTTCATTTGGAACGGTTCCTCGTAGAGACGTACAAAAAAACTCCTACCCAAACCGAATAAATTGATCAAAACGACTTAAATGGACTAATTTTGATTGATTTCTTAATATAAATTGATTTACAAGATTTAAGAAAAGGAGAAAAAAACTAATTTCTCATATGAAAGCAGTTTAGCAAAATTAAGTCAACATAAATTGAAATCGATCTATTTTTTCAGATACATACTATTGATAAAAATATTTTAGATAGTTTAAACTTTAATTATTATTATTTTGAAATATTTGTAACTGTTATAAAGTGTAATTAATTACATACATGATACAATTAATGATTTGGTATGTTTTAGTAACTAATTACCTTAGCTATAAAAGATTCAATCCGAATAAATCGTACTAAGTTTAACCAATTTTATTATAATAATTTAATAGTAATTTAGATCAATTTTATAATGTAAAAAAGTCAAATTAAAACTATCAATTTATTTCCAAATATCTTTAAGTTATTGATCAAATTAAATCATTTACATCCCAAAATATAAGTTCAAAGTTTATCCATTTTTTTTAGTTTTTAAACAATATATATACATACGTATATATGTAGTAACTATTTTTTTATCAAAAAGAAACACTATACCTTATTATATTTTTAACGGATAATAAATTAAATAAAAAAGTACATCAGTAAAAATAAAACAACTTTAAAAAAATTAAAAATTTCACATAAAAAAAAAAAAAAAAAAAACAACTTTCACAAAAAAGAATAAGGTAACAAACAGTTCACTACACACACCGTGCCAATTCGTCTACGCTCAACCGTAAAAAATGACTTTTCGCCATCTCCATCTCCATCTCCATCTCCATCTCCAAGGATGCTTGCCATCCATAGAATTTCACCACTTTAAGGTGTCATCTTGCGAAAGCCACCCTCCAATGGGCTCTCTACCTTCTTGGCCAATTTGGAGAATCACCATCTCCAAGGTTGTTCGCCATCCATAGAATTTCACCACTTTAAGGTGTCATCTTGCAAAAGCTGCCCTCCAATGGGCTCTCTGCCTTCTTGGCCAATTTGGAGAATCATAGATTGGTTCTCCAAATGTGGAGAGCTCCACAAAAAATTGGGGAGCTATAGGAATAATATAAAATTATGTTTTTAGATAAACTAATTTTTAAAAAGTTTTAAAAAATATTTTAAAATTATATAATTTTTATATTTTATATTTTATATATTATTAATTACTTTTATTAATAAAAGCGATAATTCCTAAAATTACAATATATAAATACTTGATGAAGAAGCAATTTGACCATTTAAAATCTCAAATTATTATATATTAATTTTTTTTAAAAAATAATTTTTTTTCAAAAAAAAGTTGCCGTTATAATATGATTATTAAAATATGATTGTGAAATTTTTTGAATATTATATGTTATTTTTTTTTTAAAAATATGACTTTATGAAATAGAGAGCATGGTTAGAGTTGTAATGAAAAAGGTGGTTCTCTAAAACAATTTTTAGCTATTTTAATAAATTACATTGATAAATTATAGAGGGCAAGATTGAAGATGCAATGAGGAGTTGGCAGCTAAATTTTATTCTTTTGCTTGATACATTAGAAAATAAAATGTCATCGCTAAAAGAAAAATTGCTGTGCAGTTGTTTTGTTGCTGTTAAACTTATAATGATAATTAATTAATAAAATTTAAAATTTAAAATCATGTATATAATATTTTTTTTAAATTAATTTTTACAAACAAATTAAGAAAACAATTGTGACAGCCATGAATGCCATACAACAATTGTTGGTTTTGGTGTTGAAATAAGATAGTGTTGTCCCACCTTGAAAAATTACAAGTTTTTTTAAGCTGTATATATTATTTCATACTTATCTTGAATTATGTAAGTGGGTTGATCCAATGAAGACCATCGCGTGCACGAGACTAGACCTAAATTCAACTATTTTTAAACCATGACCCAAAAATCAACTATTTTTAAAACCTGACCCAATGAAGCCCATCGCGTGCTCGGTTAATTGACAATATTTTTTAAAAAATCATGTTCCACCTTTCAAGCATTTCTTTTTGTGTCATTTCACAAATCAAGTTATTAATGATCTTTGCAGAAAAATTTGATTCCTCAAATTAAGCCATTTTTTTAATCGTTGCACAAATTATGTTTAGATTGCCACCAATCAAGACAATTAATCAATTATAGAATTTTAATTTTAATTTTTGTCTTTAATTTTGACTGCTTGATTGTTTAATTTGTGCATAAAATTTATTCTGAATTCTTTTTATGTCGTTTCTTTTAGCTCTATAAATTGAGGGACCTCTAGCTCTTGTTCTACACAGAAAAATATTCATTTTCTGTTCTCTTTTTCTATTGAATATGATCATTAGAAAGTTATTCCTGTATCTACTGTAGTGAGAGTGCACTCATACATTAGAGAAGTTGTGAATACTAGAGAGTATCATGCCGTCATCTTCCTGCACCGAGTAACCTATTCCGAGGAGCGTGAAAATATTTTTAAGAAGAGTGTCGGCGATACATCTGTAACCAATCATTGAAATTGTCCCATTATATTTTATGCTTTATTTTCCTTCTTCTTGTAATTTATCCAACAACAACAACAAACTTTCTCTTTGTTTGGTTTGTTTATCCATGAAAAATAAACACTTATGGGCAATTTCATTTCTTTCATATCGCGATAAATTGATTTGAAATCCATACTAAGGTCCAGAATAAATAAATTTGATTTATTAACTTATTGATTTATGTAAAAATATACCAAAGGTGATGGAAGACATAATTATAGAATGTGGCCGTCAACATTAAATAGGCACCACAAGTAATCTAAGCCTATATTTGGATTAGCATTTTTTTTATAAATTTTTTATTTTTTTTATAAAAAAATAAATATAAAAGATGTAAAAAAAATCAATTGAAGCCAAACAAGTAAATTTTTTTAAAAACTTTCAAGTAATTTTTTTTGAAAAAAAAATTAGATCAAGCATAAGCTAAATTTATTTTGTATGCATATTTACTATTAGAAAGCAAGCTAATTATTTATTTTTATTTTTATTTTTGGCAATATTTTTTAAAAATTTATTATATAAGTAAGGAACACCATGTTAACATGTTGAAGTGGTGTACTCATCAAATACATGTATTAAAAAGGAACATTACATCAACATGCTAACGGTGTTTTCTATCCCCAAAAAAACTTTTCAGTGCTTTTAAAGATAACTTGAATAGCCAAGCTATGACCTTTTTGTTATTATGGTTTGTATTGGATAAAATATAAGAGATTTATAATAGTAGGAGTCTTACATATTTTTTATATTAAAAAATTATAGATAAGATTATATACAATAAAAAAAATTAATTCATATTTTTGGTTAGAATATGATAAATAATAGGATAAAAGTTGTTATAAAATTAACAAGAATAAATAATTCATAACTTAGTACTAATAATAACAAAAGATTTTAGTAATTATTGATGTCATTAATGAGATATTAACAATTTATTAATTATTGGACTACTAATTCAATTCTCACAAAACTAACAATATTAAAAAAAGTATAAAATCTAGGGTAATTTAGGTTTAGGTCCCATTTGGGAATTCCTTTTTGGGTTTAGTCTCAAAACAAAATTGATTTTGTAATAGGTCCTATTTTTTATTATTCTTCTTAAAATATCCTCAAATTTTAAATTCACTCAAAATTAGGAAACACGTTTCTTCTTCTTCTAAACAATAAAACAACAAATAATTAAAACTAATATATAAAAAAATAACTAAACAAAATTTGATTGTTCTTCTTCGTCTTTGTTCTTTCCGTATTCATTGCGCTTTCATCGTATCATTTTAGATTTTCCATCATCAATTCACACCACATTTGAAGAAAAATATAAAGATAAAAAAATGAGTCTAAAAACAAGACATAATCACAACCTACCGAAGATGGTCCACTTCAGCACAAATTGTTTCATATGTATCATTTTTTAGAATGAAACATCCAACATAAAATGAAATAACTAACATAAATGATATGCAAAATGAGACATTCAATAGAAAATGATACACTAATCAATTTTCTTGTTATGCTTATATCATTTATAATAAATAATGATATACAAATTGTGATTTTCATTTGTATCATTTCATAGTGTTATATTAAGAAAATAATGTTCAGTTCTTGATCATATGGTATCATGGTATCATTTTCTGTAAGCTGTATTTGTAGTTACTGTATCATTTTCTACAAATTGCTCAATTTTCGCTTGAAAATGGCGTTACAATAGATTGCAACGGAAAAAGTATTTCATTGAAAAAAATAAACAACCAAATATTAAAATAAAAAAAAAACTCAATAATGGATTAAAGTGCGACATAATGGTTGAGAATGCAAAACAAATATGAAAATAGCATTAAAATTTACATGACAAACAGATTTATAAAATATTTCAGATATGCACTAAGATTTTCAGATGCAATATAGTATATGCCGGTCAATAATGAAATAAATAATTAAACCCACACCCACGACGTGATATAATGGGAAAAGATTCTGTTAATAATGAAAATGTGAAATAGAAACGAATATTTACTGCAAATCATAATCTTTCATTTTTTGTGTAATTTTAATTACAACAGATAAGAATATAATGGTCTATTATTTACTAAAAATTTCAAAAAATTTTTTTATAAAATATTATACTTTTAATAAGGACTAATTTCCAAGCACCTCTTTAAAAATGAACCTATCTCCAATTTATGCTAAAATCTATTCGGTAGGTTAGCCTTATCTCCTAATTCTACCCCCTACTCAATTCTCCAAAACAAAGAGGAATTGTGGTTATATTTGGAATAATTGTTTGATTGCTTATTTTATTTTATTTATTTTTATTTTTAGTAAAAAAAAATTTATCATTTAGACAAATTATTACACTTTTTGACTCACTTCATAACGATGAGTTAAAAAAGTAAAAAAATTTCGTCAAAAGATAAAAAAATTCATAAAAAACAAAAATAAGTCAATAAGTTAAATTTTATATTACTTATTTTCATATTTCATAAACTTTTTTTTAATCTTCTGATAAATTATTTTTACTTTTTTCGGTTTATATCATCGAGACGCATGATTTGAAAAATTAAAAGATTTTAGTCAAATAACAAAAAAAAAAAGAAGAAAAAAATACGTAAAAAAAATAATAAATCTAAATCTTAACCCAAACAAGGCCTATATGTACAAGGCAAGTCACGATTAATCGACATTGCGGTTCGTTGAGTGAGCAGACATATAGAGTTCGTTTGCAAGTGCCTTTGAGTCTATTTTTTTGTTTTAAGTTATTTTAAGTTAAAAAATAAAAAAGTTAAAAAATTTATTTAGGTAGGATATGTGTGACTTTTAACTTAAAGGCTTAAAGTAGTTTTAAGTCAAAAGACAACAAATTTTGCTTAAAATTGTTATAATTTTTTAAAATTATTTTTAGATAATCTTAAACTTAATATAGATCTTGTTTAATAAATTTTGACAAATAAATTTTAAAAATATAATTTTTATAAAAAATAAATGTGTATAATAAAATTTATGATATTTTTAAAAAATATAAAAAAATTATATAAAAAGTAAAAAAGTTAAAAGCCTTTGAGTTAAAAAATAAATTTTTTTAGCTTATTAGACTTTTGACTAAAAAAACAAAAAAATACACTCTAAGCGGGCTTTAACCGGTTGCCAAAAACGAGGGCATAATTGACAAAATGGTTAATGGTTTACATTAACTTGGAGGAATCATACCTTGGCAAAATGTTTTTATTTTTATTTTTTCAAATGAAATTTGAAAGAAATGCAACAGGCGGTTGCATCTAGCATTTGGGGTTCTGATATTTTTTTAAGGCAAAAGGTCAGGATGAGATAAAAATCGTATACTTAGTTTATAATAGGAGAATGATGATATAATATATATATATATATATATTTATAATTTACTATTAAAAAAACTTAAATCAATTATTTTTTTCATGACAAACATGCTCTGATCATATGAATAATAATATCTAGTTAATCCAATTTTTTGCGTTAATTACCTATTCAACAACAAGAAAATAAATGATTGTAATCAAATTTTGAGATTTGGAGTAAATCCGTTTTGTGCTCATAGCATCCTGCTCCGATTTTCTCACAACAGGTTCTCCTGATTTCATTATTATTGTTGTTGATACCCTAAGTGATTAAATAAATCTTGACTATTTTAATACAATCGAACCATCAACGTTCAACAACCCCCAAACATGACGTGATAAAATTTCATTACAAAATTTTACTAATATAAAAATAAGAAATTTTAGAATTTTAGATCATTTCTTGAAAACGACACTTTCGTATTAAAACTGGAATTTTTTTTTTCATTTCTTGAAATGCTATTATCAAAACCAGATTTATATTTTAAATATTATCAAAGCTTATTCCTCTCGATTTAAAATACTACCTCTTCTTTAAATCAAAATTATTTTATTCATAAAAATTATCGTTACGTACGCAATTAATTGAGAGCACCATATAAATAATATTACGTGATAATTTAAAAATTAATACCCTAGGAGTTGGCCTGGTGGTCAAGACTTGAGACTTAATAGTTTGCTTCCTCTTAGGTCTCAAATTAAAATTTTTTAAGTGCTATCAATTTTTTGGTATCAGTCCATATAAGATTTTATCTCGACTTTAATTGAGATCCCCGCAAGTGGGCAGTGAGATTGATTTTTCAAAAATTAATTGAAGTGCGCGTAAGCTTGTCCGAACGCCCTGAGTTATAAAAACAAAAAGTAATATCTGTTCTCCATAATTTGGCCACAATAATTCTACCGAGAGGTCTCTTGAATCATGCACAAGTCACAAGAAGAAACGACAATAAAAAAAAAAAAAAAACACGTCACACAAGATTTATGTAGTTTGACAATTGATGTATACGTTTACGGATTCACACATTTTACTATTCTTGAGAGAAATCAAATTACAATGATGTATTACACTCTTACTATGATTTATAATGAAACTCCCTTTTATACGTTGAGAAAGGATTAGAGATTAGGGTTAAAATTGCGCAACAATCTATTGCACTCTATTTGGATGCCTATTCACACTGTCCCGTTTTATTCAGACACCCGTTTGGATAGACTTGACCAGAAACCCTACTATTGAATTTTGTTTAGACAATATTTCGATCAGACTTGTCCAGAAGCTCCATTCTTGTGTTGCTCTGTTCCATACAGACAAACTAAAAGATTTTTCTTCACAACTTTCAACATCATGCTTGAGGTGTGAACTTGATTTGGGTCAAGGTCATTTACGCAGGGGAGGGGAGTTTGCTAAATGTACACACATTTTAACTAAAATAATCCATTATATGTATTGAGATCCTTGTTCATGACACATAAATATTTGTACTAATGAGCGTACTCAATGAAAAAAATGCATTTAGAAACTCTCGTCGTCATCTAACTTCCACACAATGAAAAATGTGCGAAATAGAATTCAAATTAACTTGTTCGTACGTCATGTTAACCAACATGAGTGGCTCGTATATATGACGAATTAGACATTTGTCTAAGGCCCCATGCGAAGAGCTCCAAATTTGTAAGCTGTAGTATGCCTAGGTATTTATATATTTTAAAAACTGACTATTAAAACCTAAAAAATATAGAATATTTTGCCTACCCAATAAAATAAGACTTTGAATGTTACAAAAATCTTTCATGTTTAAATATAAAACTTAGATTTGTGACAAATGTATTATTTATAAAACAACAATTTTATGTAAATAGTTATTTTAGATTAATTATTTCTTATTTAGTGGTCATCCTTACACATTGTTGCGAGTGAGTCATATATTGTGAAAGGTTAAAAATTTGTAACTAATTTTCTTATTTCTTAGCTGTTCTAAAAGGGAATGTAAATGATGAAAGGTATGATTCGAGAGGCTTGCCAAAACTTCTGTCTTTCTATAAATTGAATAGTATTCTATTTCTCTCGCCAAACATCACTTTTTTTTTCTTTTTTTTTTCTTTTAACAAGATTGTTTTTTCGTTAGTATGGAAGGGATGATGTTTTTCTTTTTATTCAGGTTAATTATAAATTTGACAACTCCCCATAGAACGAAATCACATTCTTTTTTCCTCCATTCTCATAATAATAATAACATATAAAATATAAAATATAATTTAATAAAACATATGATCGTTATTGCGGTAGTGATAAGGAATTGGTTGCCTACATGAAAAGTATGTGAGGTAAAAGAAGAAAGCTTGTAAAGTAAAATACAAAAGAAAAAGAGAAAATAAATAAATAAATAGGAATAGAGTAATTATTCGGTGCTCTCGGAGTATTACGTTACAAGTTTACCTAGTGTTTTTATTTAATATGGTAGTAACAAATTTTATTATAAATAGATGTTCACTCATCTTTATTAAACGGTTAAGAGACAAAAATAATCAACGTTATATAAATTATAATTATTTATTTATAAAGAGTTTAATAATTTGTCAAAGAGAGAAAGACACGAGTTTCATGATCCCACAAAATAGTATTCAATGAAACGTGAACTGAGTTTTTGGTGTTTAAATATGTAAAGTAACTATTAATTACTCATATTTAAAGTATTTAGAATATAATTTAATTATAAATAATAAATAATTCTTAATTTTTAAGGGCAGCAACTAAATAAAAAAATTAATAATCTCCCATAAACACTTAACGTTACTAATAATTTTTATTAGGATCACTTTTAATTTTAACTAAGAAATTTTAAAATTTTAAAATATAGACACTCATATATTAACAATATATTTTTTTATGAGAGAGAAAATATTGTGTTTGAGATAAAAAAAAAAAAAAGAGCAGAAAAATTAAAGATTCTAGAAACTAAACTCAAAAATAGTTTCAAATTTTAAAATGGGTGTTCTAAATTTACTTGGATGCACCGGATGCACCGGAGGCCCACATCCAAGTGTATCTATATTCATTCATTTCGAATTTTGAGATTGCTTTTAGATAATATTTTTGGATTTGTAGACGTATTGATAAAAAAAATTTAAAAAGAAAAAAGAAAAATCGAGTTATGAATAAATAAAAAGAAGAGAGTTAATTAATAAGAGAAAAAATTAAAGAGAATCATGGGGGACAAATATCTCATCAATTTCTTA
This sequence comes from Heliamphora exappendiculata, assembly GCA_034768845.1. NCBI lineage: Eukaryota > Viridiplantae > Streptophyta > Magnoliopsida > Ericales > Sarraceniaceae > Heliamphora > Heliamphora exappendiculata. The sequence continues at coordinate 8,586 of JAOTRH010447721.1, read as the reverse complement.
CCTGAAGTAATACTAGATTTGTGGCTTGTGTGTGCATATTTATTTATTGTATTAAATGTTAAACAAAAATAAAAAAATAAATTTTAATTATGTTTCTCATTAGAATTAAAAAATAACTATAAATAAGGAATCAAGAAAGTAAAATAATACATATTATTTTAGTTTTGGTCAAACTCCTATTTTCCTTTCATAAATTTCTATTTTAAATTGTCTAATACAAAAAATAGACTAATTAAATTTAGAGAAATTTAAAAATTAGTCTTAATTTTAAACATCATAAGACTTTTAATCATATTATATTTACTTTACTAATTGTAGTCTCATCATAAATAAGAATAAAATTTTATAACTAATTTATCCATATTAAAAAGGTTAAATAAATTTTTTTTTGAATTTTATCTAATATTTTATTACCATAACTAATTATAATTATCTAAAATTTTCTTTTTATTACGATAACTAATTATGATTATCTAAACTCTCCTCTCTCTCTCTCTCTCTCTCTCTCTCTCTGTAACTCATCACTCGTGACCAGCACATCGCCATCACCGACCAATGACCACCGACCCCCTCCCGACGCTGCACGCCACGCCACCGCCACCCCTATAGTGCCGATGCCAACTGCCTTCCGCGCCATTGCCATCGCCGGCGATCCCAACACACTCGCTGCTACCAAATCTGTTCGCGAGATCGAATCAGTAGCAGCACCGTCGCTGCTGTCATCTTTGCCGAATTCGAGACTTTTGATCTCAATTTAAATCTCTTGAGGAGAAAGAGAAGACGATCGCCGACGAATTAAAACCGATTGAATTGAGAGATTGATCGATTCGGTGAGTACATTGTTGAAAAATAATTTTGTGTTTGGACCTACGTAATCTATACATTTATCAGTGTATATGAATGTTTGAGTAGTTGACGAGCATCACTTATGTGGTTTGCAAATTATTAATGTATTATTATTTTTCTGAGAGGATAAGCATCTAAAATGATATATACATACAAACTTGTATTTCTGCGTAAGTGATACATTTTGTTGACATTGTATTTTTGGAATCTGTTTCTTCCCGGACAATACATTTAATACGAAATATTATTGAATTATTCATATATCAGATCTGTATTAATGTATCAGTTATGTATCAATGTATCGATTCTGTATCAATTATGTATCAATGTATCAGTTCTTCTGAATAACTGATACATTTACTTGACATTATACTTGCGTGAACTATTCATGTATCAGTTTTGTATAAAATGTATCAGTTCGTTAATAATGTATCAGATCTGCATCAATTTTGCTTCAATTAAGAGATACGCCATATTTGAAAATCTTTGAAAAGATTTCAAATTATAATATATATATATATATAATTTGATTTAAGAGATGTATAAAAATAGAGTATTGGGGGCATTTTTGTCAATTAGTTATTGTATAAGATTAAATTTGTAAAAAAAAAAATTATAAGACTAAAATTCCGTTATCAATTGATAATCAGATATTTGCTTAAATTTCTTTTAAATTTAAAATAATTGTATTAATTTTATATCTCAGGTTAAAAGAATTTATAAAAATATAAAAAATCTTTATAATTTTAAATAAATTACACTTTATCTCATTTAAAATTTAAATTGATTACTAAGACCTTCCACTAAAATAACACTAACATCTCTTATCATTGTTATCAAGCAAACATCTTTTACTATTTTACCTTTGTTTAAGCAAACGATTTCTCTCTCACACAATCAATAATATCATTGCATTATTTTGATGAATTTTTTTAAAGCTTCGTCTCTTCCGCTTTTGCCCTGATTTTTTTACTAAATAAAATTGGGGCTGATCTCTTTCTATAATTTTACTAAATAAAATTGGGCAAATCTCTCTCTTGAATCCTGATCTCCGCCATTGATGTCACAGAGAGATCGGAGAAATATCGACCTCACCATAAAATTACAAGAACATGTTTATATATATATATATGCAGATTCTCTCTCTCTCTCTCTCATTCTATCTTTAGTTGGAAACGAAACAAACCCGCGGAGGAAACTTTTGAGATCAAAGGAAAAGAGCTTTAGAGAGTTGCAGAGATCGCAATGAGAAAGGAAGAGGGTTAGAAAGAGATAGGGGTAATGGCAGGGAATTGTTAGGGTGTGGAAATTCTCTTGACTTTCCATCAAGTAAAGGAGTAGTGTAAAGTCCACTCTCCATCTCTAATTTTGTTTTTTTTTTAAAATCAGAAATCAAGAATGGTGCTAGGACGATGGGGGATATTCGCAGGGGATAAAAAATGGATGGAGTAGTATTAGTTTTCCCAACTGCCATTGCTGGAGAGTTAACAATTTTTTTGGCGAAATAGTTATGGAGTTGAGGAAGAATGAAGATAGTTCATTGATGAAAGCTTTCAATTTTTATTGGTCTTTCTCCCTCTCTCTCTGTTAAATGATTTGCAGTTTTTCTCTCATTTTCCAACATTTTCTCGGTGGATGAAAAATCGGAACACCATTTACCCACTTGAGATTGAATTGGAACACCTATGAAAAAGCATTCAGACTACAGATCGATTGAATCGGATTTCAAAACTGGTATAAAACAATCTCAGGCTCCCTCCCTAACTCTCTCTCCCCTTCTCTCCCAACAACTAATGATTTGCCCCAAACGAAACCAGACAGTACATGGCCTCCGCTTCTTTTGCAAATCCCATTCTCACTTCCGGGTTTAGAAAGAGAGAAAGAGAAAGTTGTTGGAATTGTTCACTCTGTTTCGTGGAATGGAAAAAGGCAAAAGTGAATCCTAATTGTAAAATATCATGATAGGGATTTACTGGTCCGTTCAAACTGACTGTGACGTCAGGAGTGAATGTTGCGTACGTACCTGCACCAGAATATGGTGAGATGCCCGTCGGTAACTTTATACCGGTAGACCTTCCGACGATCTAGTCAGGCAAAATATTTTTAAGAGAAAGAAGAGCTTGAGAGCAAATTCCAGCAGAGTTTTAACTTAGTAAACAAGAGCGTACCTTTTCTTCTGAGGATGTTAGCTATTTATAGGTAGAAATATAATTGACCCGCTTGTGGGGTCCAACTCGAACCGAGCAGGTCAGATTGTACCTCTTCTCTTTGACCAACGCATAGCAATTAATATCATGATGGTAACTTATCAGTGTCATCATTGAATATCTGTGCATGATATCTCCGCAAATGCCTTTTGTCATGTTAGATGTTTATCAGTATTTAGGTCTAGCTTCATGCCTAATTTGGGTTAGGGCTAACCCACCCCAACTTTACCCTTGAGTTGACCTATTTATTACTGATCCTTCATCATCGTATTACCTCCCATATGTATGTATCGCGGTACATGATCTGCAATATTCTCCATTTAGCTCGGACTATGGTTTAGGCAGTTCACCTTGCTCGGCTATCCGTGCCGAGCATTCCTCGTAATGGTGTCGAGCACCAGCTCTTCGGGATGTTTGGGCCGAACTCCTATTGAGCTCGGGCCTTGTGCCTTGAAGTCTCTAGAGCTCGGATATGCCACCGTACAGCTCGGCCTATTGCCCGAGCTGATATGGACTTACAGAGGAATGTGCCGAGCGCACGTGAAGAGTTGCTATGTACGGCCTCCACGTGTGCTCGCGTGGCATTAGTCGGAATTTGATCCCCCTCACTAATGAATAATGTTAGAGGTGCAACTTCAGTGAACAATTTCAACCACAACTGCTGAGTTGTGTACTGTTTTTGTGCTTAAATTTTTTTAAACACAACACAATGCATAACTCAGCAATTGTGACTGGAGTTGTGCGTTGGAATTGTACCTCTAGCATAACTCAATCCTAATCCACCTTCCAACTTATGTTATGGATTCTGATTAGTTCCCAAATTTGAAAAGTCGGGGGGGGGGGGGGGGGGGCGTTAAGGGGTAAGGTGAGGAGATTAGGGTTTTGATTTGAGAGAAGGGTATGCAAAGAGGACAAAGATGAAGATGGAGAATAGAATTATAAATTAGAACTTAGAAATTAGGGTTTGGGGATGATTCAACTGCAATTTGATGGATGAGAAACAGAGAGGGAGAGAGAGAGATCGTAGATAGAGAGGAAGTGTAGTGTAAAATTGATTACATATACAAGGTAAAATAAAAAAATAATATAAAATATTTAATAATAAAATTAGTTTTCGTTTAGTCAACTAACAAAAAAGTAAAAATAATACATAAAAGTGAAGTAAAAAAAGAGTATAGTGCCATTTCAAATATTTTAAAGAAATTTTTTTAAATAAATTTAAATCTCAGAAGAGATATGTGTAATTTATCCTATAGGCCCCGTTTGGATAATTTGTTTATTTGCTTATTTGATTTATAAGCAGGTAAATAAGTAATTTCGTTTGATTTGCTAAATAAACAAGATTTAAGCCAATAAATAAATAAGTCAATAAGTCAAATAAGTAATTTTTAAGCAAAATTTAAGCCATACACTTGTTTATTTAAGCAAATAAATATAAATAAGTCAAATAAATAAATAAATAAATAAACAAATAAGCTACTTAAAAGTCAAGTTAATTAAACCATATTGCTTATTTTTGTTTTTATTTATTCTCATATTGGGCCAATATGGTTTGGAATACATTGAAATAAATTAGCTAAACACACAAATTTGAATACATTTACCAGAGCACGAAATACTTGTGAAATAACAAACTGTGTTCATTTAGTAATTTTTATTTGAAAAAAGTTTTTATAGCACTATAGAGTGTGAAATTGGCTAAAGAGAAATACTAAATATATATACTTTTTTATTTAGAACACTAACCATATGTATTGAAAATTTGTAAATGAAGTAAAAGAAATTTGTACTTGTGAGTGGACTAAATAAAATAGTGTGGGCATTTAGAAATTTCCTTTGGTTTTTTAATATTTTTATTCTTTTATTAATAATTTTTTTAAATGTATTTAACCCCTTTTATAGGTAAACTTATTAATAATTGTTTATTTGTTTCTTTATGTTGCTTATATATTTTAGTTTTTAATTAAATTTTTTTATTATTTAATTAATTTATTATATTTTTTTGACTCCTTTTACCGAGACGAGTAGAAAATATAAATTTTGTTGACAAAAATATAAAAAAAATTCAAGAAAAATAAAAATAAACTAAATAACCTAACAAGCTATAATTTTATGTTACTTATTTTTGTCTTTAATAAATTTTTTTAATATTTTGATTAATATATTTAATTTTTTTAATTAATTTTATCAAGACAATTTGAAAAACAATTTAGAAAAAGATAAAAATAAGCAAAATTTTCAGAATTTTGCGCAAACGGGACACTGATAAATTTTGTTCTTTTTTCTCTAAGCCCTGGGAGTCGACCAATAACAAACTTTTGGACTCGTCTCTGTCCATATAGTCTCCAACTAAAAGCTCTCTCATTCGCCGCATCCAAATCAAATCCACTGAGTTTCAATTTATCCTTCCTTTCAAAGGCATGGAAAACCTTGTCCTTCACATCCTACTAGCGATCTCTGTTCACTACATGGCTGGTGCTGCGGAATCCATGGCAGCCCGGCCAGACCCTCATGCCGCTACAAACTTCATCAAAACCTCGTGTAGAGCCACCCTCTACCCGGCCCTGTGCGTCCGCTGCCTCTCAAGCCACGCCACCAAAATCCAACAAAGCGATAAACAACTGGCGCAGGCTGCTTTGGCCGTTAGCTTAGCCAGGGCTCGATCCACATCCGCCTTCGTCTCCAACATGACCCGAGTTTCAGGCATCAAGCCCAGAGAGTACCAAGCGCTGCGAGACTGCGTCGACACCATGGGGGATACCGTGGATCAGCTTAGCAGATCGATCCGCGAGCTCGGGCAGGTGGGTCGGTCCGCCGCGGGCGGAAGCGGCGGCGGTGGTCGGGACTTTCTGTGGCACATGAGCAACGTGCAGACTTGGGTTAGCGCAGCGCTCACCGACGAGAACACCTGCGTTGATGGATTTTCAGGCGCCGCCATGGACGGAAGCGTGAAGGCGGCTATCAAGAGAAGGGTCGTCGGCGTCGAGCATGTCACCAGCAATGCGCTTGCTTTGGTTAACCAGTTTGCGGCGCGGCATCGCTTACACAAAGTTGCTGCGACCACCGACGTGCCTTAAAATCTCGGTTTTTTGAATTGCACGTAAACAGCGAGATTGGTTCTTTAAAAATTAATCAAAATACGTATAAATCAATATATATATATATAAAAAAAAACTAGTCACTCAAGTGAAGTTGTGTAGTGGAACTTCCTAGTTCTTGTGTGTTTTCCCAGTATGTCTTGTACTACTATTGTATGTGGGTTGATTTTGTTTCTGCTCAAGGCACCAAATGAGAACCGCTTTGAGAATCTTTTTTAGTGGGTTCTTGTGTATAATGAGTTAGTTTAATTAAGGTTTGTTCTGGGTTCCCTGTTTTCATTTATCTTTCATCATATCTAGTTGCTGCTCTGCTCCTTCTATGATCAGTTTGATTCGTTGCTGCTCTGCTCCTTCTATGATCAGTTTGATTCTTCAAGGGGTCTAAATAAATAAATAAAAAGAAGAAGAAGAATAGTTTTAACCTATATGTCTGACAAGATAAAGTTAGTGTGAATGTATGAATCAGATTTTTTATGAGTATGCTGGATTAAATTTGTTCACTTTTTTGTGTATATAGAATCATTCGTCAAAGAATTCTCTCTCTTCCCCTGTTTTAAGTGAGAGCAGGTCCTCAAAAGAAACGACGCCCGTGAATTCCGTTGGTAAATTGATTCATAAGATTAATCATTTTCAATGATTTTGGCACTCTTCTTTTAGCTAATTACATTCTTTATTTGTTTTTTATTAAGTGAAATTATAAAAATGCTCCTAAACGTTTGAAAAAAGGAAAAAAAGATAGAGAATGAAGAGCATATTTTAAATTTTGTCTAATAAAATTAACACAAAAAGAATTTTTGGAGTGACAAAATCATTTTCATAAATCATTACCTTACTTCAAGCCGAAGTAAGATTTTAATTTAAAATGGACAAATTATTTTTATAAACTCTTAAAAAAGTAAATATTATGTTTTAAAAAAAAAAATCTTAGATAGGCAAATTTATATAATCTTAATATATTTTAAATTAATACTATTTTTTTCAAAATTTAAAAATGGCAATTGCTCCCATTCGCCCCTATAAATCCGCCTTTGTTTACTTCACGATTAGTCATGAGAAAACTTGGAGACAAAAGGCCGCAGTCTGCGTGATTAACGACAAACACTTGAAAAAAATGTCATTTTCCATGTGAAAGCGGGGAATTTTAAAGTTCTACTCTCTTGCATGTGTGAGAGAGAGGGAAGGAAAAGTTGGAAAAAAATGAGTTAGTTGAAGTATTTAACTGTTTTAGTTTCGTAGTATCCATGTCAAAAATAAATGGATCCAAAGGGACCAAAGGGGACGATGAGGGCAGTTGCCCTTCTAAGTTTTGAAAAAAAATTATAAATATAATAGTACTAATTCAAGAATTACAAGCTTATAAGGGTTCACCTTTTCAAGAAATTTTTTTTAAACTTAATATTCTGTTTTTCTAAGAATTTATAAGAATTATTCGTCCATTTGAATTAAAAATTTTCTTCCGTCCCTGATATCAAATATTTAGCATCAAATTTTGTTCGTTTAAATTGAAAAGATCATAGACAAGGAGAGAGCTAATCTTTACGTGGGGAATATAAAAAAAGACAAAAACACACGATCATCATGTTCCCAAAAGAATAGAGATTTTTTAATTTTTTTCATCCAGTGGGTTCACTTGACACCACATCATAAGTTGTGGCGTTGCCAGTATAATCCAATCTTATTTTTAATCCTTATATTTATCTCACTCTACTTATATCGGTTATCAAATAGGGCCAGAAATGTCACGACAGTTGATGAGAGATCAGTTGTATTTTGTTCATTTTAACCATAGAGCGAGGAGCTTCTGATGAGATAAGATGTATAAAACAACTTATTACATCGCATATTTATCTCACTCTACTTATATTGGTTATCAAATAGAGCTAGAAATGTCACGAAAGTTGATGAGAAATCAGTTGTATTTTGTTCATTTTAGCCATGGAGCGAGGAGCTTCTGATGAGATGAGATGCGTGAAACAACTTGTTACATCGCATATCACTAATTCTCAAAGAGATGTTGACAATGATTTTTCCATCTAAAACAATTATAGAAGATACGTGGGAATGCGACGAATTTTGTGTATGCAATAATTTTGGTATCCGAGAGTACAATGAGATTATTGTTGGCCTTCACGAAATATATATGAATCACATGCTGATGGAGAAGGTGAGAGGTGCAGTTCATGAGCATATTGCAGCCCGTGGGGGAGCTTTGCCTCGGGTAACTGAAGATCACGTGTAGACTAATTTGAATGGCTATACGTTGGTGCTTTATAATTTCTATGTATAACACCAAGTTCTATATAACACCAAGTTCTATATATAATTTCTATGCCAGCTGACAATAGTTGTGGGCGTGGACATTTTGCTTCAAGTGGAATTAGGAACAATGAATCCAAATGGGACATATGAGTACACAATACCTAGCAATGCCATCT
>JAOTRH010447711.1:0-31309 GCA_034768845.1 Heliamphora exappendiculata | reverse complement strand
TCCTCGTGATCCCTCACGTAGCCCACTACACGCACGGATATTTTTCTTATTGGTTTCGGTTATTATTTAATTTAATTTGAATATCGATTTTGCCGCTGGGGACATTTAGAGATTAAATTAAATAATGAGGGGCGTTTTTTATTTTTGGCACACCTATGGATTACTCCCTAGGTGGCCGGCCCTAATAGGAGATGGTGGGTTTTATTTTTATGTTAAGTGTATATCTTCTTCTTTTTTTTGGAAGGAGAATATATATACACTTAATATCTTTTTTGATATATGGCCATATATTAAAAGGAGGCTCCATAAAGATAATCCTAACCCTAATCTCCTTCCATAGCCGCCACCCCCTCTCTTGATTTGGCAATTAATTTTGCCTCTCTAGAGAGAAGTGTGAGGAGAAACCGAAGAGAAGAAAAAAATTTCGATCGGGATCGGTGCCCACTCGCCGGGATCGTCATGTGCTTCGGGATATACGTGAGAAGATCGTTGGGTCGTCTTGGATCGTTGTTCGGCATCAAAGAAACTTGTTCAAGTTTCTTGAAGGTATATTTAATCATAAAATATTAGATTATTTTATTATTTTTCATAAAAATCGCACAACGTCGTTTTTTACGGTCACGACGTCGTTCATCGAACTTTTTCCGCTGCGCGGCTCTAACAATTTAAAAGTGAAAATTATCTTAAAAGTCTTTTTGTGATTTTTGGGTTTAACAAAAGAATAAAAGAAATATTATAGAAAGAAAATTAAGCTAACTTTAAAAGAAAAGGAAAGAGAAAATGTGTCATTTAAAAGGGATTTAGATTAATAATATGTTAGAAAAAGAAATTACACTAATATTAAAAGAAAAGAAAAAAAGATGAAAAATAAAAAAAAAACTAACAAGGAGAATTAAATTAATGCTTAAACTAATATTAAAAAGAAAGAAAAGAAAGTGAAACATTTAGCATTAAAGAAAATAAAATTGATGATAAAAGAAGATAGAATGCTACATTAAAAGAAAAGAAAATGCTAGAAAAATAAATTACATTAAGAAAAAATAAAATCAAATGGGAGTAATATTTACAATTACAACCATTTTATGTAAGTACCTTAATTATAACAATTAACAACATTAACAAGTTGTAATTGTTATGAATGTCGGCCCTATTTAATGATTTGATTAAACTTAATTCAAATAAGCAAATAAATAAACAAGTAAACTAAATGAAATAAAATACTAGATCATAAATAAAGTAATTAATGAATAAAGCAAGAATGTAATGAAAAGAAATACGTAGATTGAAATTAAATTTTAACCCGATCACTCCGAAAGAAAAGAAATAGAGTTAGAAGGATCAGAGATCCAGGCAAAATACCTGAATTGCTTAGGAATTCTCAAGTTGGTGGAATGAGCTTCGATGGTCCAATCCTCGGGTGGTGATCCAAGCTAGGGCTTTAGGACTTTGGAGACTCGATTTGCGGCATTTCAGCAGGGCTTCGGCGTCAAGGCTCTGAATTGCTCGGCATCTCGACAGAACTTCTCTCTCAAAATCTCACACTCAAATTCGATCCTCAAAAATGTACCAGAGGTACGGTATTTATAGAGTTCTTTAACCAATGAGATGTTGACACGTTTTTAGACACGTCAGGCCATTTGGAGTTGGCGACTGCCACAATGTGAGTTAGCGATCGCCATGTTGGAGTTAGCGGTCACCATGTTGGAAAAGGTTCCACAAGGTTCTATTGGCGGTCGCCATATTGAACACGGCGGTCGCCACGTCTGGCAATGACTTGGGCAACAAGTTATCGATAGTTTGGTACAACTTCATTGCTTTTGAAGGTTTCTGATGGTTTTTGATGGTCGGGTTCAATTACCGAGCTTAGATCACTTTCCAAGGATCAAACTGAAGCACTATTCCAGCTGTTTTCATCATCGGATTTACCTAAGATTGGTGGGGTCAAATTGGGGTGTCTACAGTTTCTCCTCTTTGATATAACTTGTATAGCAATGCGTGATACATGTTATATCAAAGACCTAGAGACAACAACTACTTGACCGAACCGTCAATCTTAGGCCACAAACACACAAGCATACATATGATGTTGGTCGTACTTGAACTTTTATCGAGTTGCCTACGTACCCCTTTTTGCCAGGGATCAGACCAAAACGTAGTTCCTGGGGCAAAATGCAAAGATGTAAGAAATATGATGCAAAATGTAACATGATATGATGTTAATATGACGTAGATGCTGGTATGATCGAACAAATCTTAAAGATCGAGTTAAGATCTAAAGAGAGTGTAAGCAAGTCAAAGATCGAGTTTTAAGATCTAAGAACTCGATTGAGGGTAAAATAATTAAAAGGATCGAGTTAAGATCCAAGAAATTATCTTAACTTGAAAAACGATCACGAATTGATTGGTCGAGTTAAGACATCACAATTTCGGGATGGAAACAAGATAAAAATAATTAAAAGCCAGATTTATGACTTAAATTTAGATTTATCAGAAAAAAATTGCGAATTAACAGGTCGAGTTAGGACCTGAAAATTCGGGACAAGACATGAGATAAAAATAATAATTAAAAGCCTAATTACGGCTTAAAATTAAATTTATCGGAGGAAACCACGAATTAATAGGTCGAGTTAAGACCTGAAAATTCGGGACAAGGCATGAGATAAAAATAATTAAAAGCCTAGTTACGGCTTAAAATTAAATTTATCGAAAGATGAGCCACGAATTTAATAGGTTGAGTTAAAACCTGAAAATTCGGGACAAAGTGTGAGATAAAAATAATTAAAAATCTAGTTACAGCTTAAAATTAAATTTATCGGAAGATGAGCCACAAATTTAATAGGTCGAGTTAAGACCTAAAAATTCGAAACGAGGTACAAGATAAAAATAATTAAAAGCCTAATTACGGCTTAAATTTAAATTTATCGGAGGAAACCACGAATTAATAGGTCGAGTTAAGACCTAAAAATTCGGAACATAGCGTGAGATAAAAATAATTAAAAGTCTAGTTACGGCTTAAAATTAAATTTATCCGAAGAGAAAAAATTTTAAGAATATGCACAAAACCACATAAGAAGAAAACAAATTTATTTATGTATTTTTAAAAATTATTTTTGTTAATAAGGTACACACAAAGATGAAATGAAACACCTACAATAAAAACATATTAAAAGAAAATATAATAAACGTATATATAATAACAAAAACCGCCCAACAGCCCCTTAAGAAACCAAAAATGCCATAGTGATGCTCTGACATGGCGGTCGCCATGATGGACGTGACGTGACGGTTGACAACATGGCGACTATCGGGACCAAATCCATTTGACATGGCGGTCGCTAGGTGTAAATCCTTCTAACATGGCGGTCGCCATGTGCCTCTTCGACAACCTAGCAATCGCCATAATCGAAGGTGGCGGGATGGGCTCACTTTTCACCTTCTCACTCTCTCTCTAGACTCCTTGCGCTCTCAAACTCCCTCTCACTCTTTCTTGCTTATTCTTCTTACTTCTTTTTGATACGAGATGTTTACTCTTTTACTTGTGATCCCGTTCTTCTTCATGCCAGGGAGATGACGACCTAGGGGTACGACGGGGTCCTGCTACGCAGCCGAGCGCCGCGATGGATGCTCTCCTTCTTGAGGCAGAGCGAGCCTCTCGCCAGGCAGCCGAGGAGGAGGCACGAGTAGCTGCTGAGGCTTAGGCAGCTGCTGATGCTGCTGCCGAGGCCGCGATGGCTAATTTTCTGGATACAGACGCTGAAGAGGGTAATCCAGCACCCTTTGACCCTCATACCTACGATCTGGTCCCTCATCGCATAGTATACTGCAGGATGAGACGCTACGAGCCTCCTACTGACATGGTTGCTGCTGACGTTCTTCTCTAGGAGCCTGATCACCATATCTCTCACCAGCGACCTTCAGTATGTACCATATCCTTACTGTTTTAAATACCAAAGCATCATATATCAAACGTAAACGCATGCCTAGGATTCCCCATATGATGATGATGATGATGATGATTTATTTTAATATGATGATGTTGATGAATGATTTTGTTGATGTGGATAATGTGCAATATTTGGGATTTTGAACATAGCTTAGGTGCCTATGCAATAGAGATTAAAACAGTAGGGACACTTAGGATTTTTGAACAAATAATGAAATAGAACACTTATTTTAGTGAAAAGCATAAAAATTAAGGGGAGAAATTTTTATTTATGTTTTTGGGATATAACAGCTAAAGGGGTAACTTTTATTAAAAAGCAATTTTGCTAAAATTTTTTACAAAATTTTTCAAGAATTATAGAAAAATTTAGGAAAGAAAATTTTAAAAAATCCTAAACACTTTGAAAAATCCTATGAATCTTTTAGAAAATCTAGGAAAAATTTTATAAAAATTCTAGAAAATTTTGAAAAATCCTATGAGGAAATTTTAGAAAATTCTAAAAACATTGAAAAATCCTAGGAATCTTTTAGAAAATCTTAGGAATGTTTTAGAAAAATTCTAGAAATTTTGAAAAATTCTTAGAAAACTTTTTAGAAAATCTTAGAAAATTGAGAAATTTTTTTTCTATAGAAAATCATAGAAATTGAGAAACAATTTTGAGATAATTCTAAAAAATTTTATGAAAATCCTAGAAAATGAGAAACCAATTTGAGATAATTCTAAAAATTTTATAAAAATCCTAGAAATTGAGAAAATTTGGAACAAAGGGGGCAAAATACAAACATTTAAGGGTAGATTTTCTTTGCTCTCTCTCTCTCTCTCTTTTTTTTGTTTGTTTGTTTTTTTTATTTGACACAATGGATAGAGATTTGTCTGACGTACCAGGGCTCAGGGTTTCTAGTCTATTTCTGAAAGAATCGAATGGTCGTTACATTTACACGAACCTAAGGTTAGGAAATTTACCTGATTTATCAGAGTTTGAGAGAACCGAAGGGTCGTCACATACACACGAACCTAGGGTTAGGAAATTTTCCTGATTTATCAGAGCTTGAGAGAACCGAATGGTCGTCACATACACATGAACCTAGGGTTTTGCTTTCGGATATCTTTCTGCGCTTTGCTTGCTCGATCTGTTCTTTACACATTCTCTACCTATTTCTCTCTTTTCAGGTTGGTCATTACGTCAGAGGTTTTGGAGGTTCTGCCTCCAGAGAGGTATTGGAGTGGTATGATGCCTTCCCTGGTCCTAGCCAGGTCATTATTGATGCCTCCAGATTTGCTCGATTCATACCCCTGCTGGGTAGGACGAGCAATGACCGGGTTTGGCTGACGGCCCTAGCTGAACGGTGGTGGGATACCACCAATACCTTCCACTTTACTACTTTTGAGGCTACTCTAACGCCTCTCGACTTTTCTCTCATCACTGGCATCCGGGTCGGAGGAGCCCCTATGCCATTCGATCTGTCCATAGCTCGGTCTGCCGACGCGTTGCTATATTTCCTTGGAGCCATCCCTACACAGATAGATAGAGACTGGGTTCGATACACCTGGTTCTTCCAGCGCTTCCGCCGCTTTCATTTCTTTGAGCCCCGCCACTTCGAGTGGGTCCCCTGGGGCTTTTTGATGTATATGTTTGGTACCTCCTTGTTTTCGAACAAGGAGGATACCATTCATTTGCATTACCTCGACGCCCTTGCTCGTTTGGACCGGGTTGCTTCATTCGACTGGGGAGGAGCTGGCCTTGCCATTCTCTATGGGTTTATGCGGACACTGACCCAGTTTCCCCAGGAGCTTAGCATCGGGGGATACTAGAGGGTCTGGTTGGTACGATTTAATTCTTTTATTTTTCCATTCATTTCCATTCTCCTGTTATCCATTATTTATTGATCGAAGCCTTCTTCACTGTAGCTGTGGACTTACGAGTTCCTCAAGCTTCATGTCCCGGTGAACTCCGTAGTAGACCCTCTTGTTATTCCCCGAGCAGCTCGGTGGTCTCGTGGGCTGAAGGGGAAGAAGGCTGGAGGAAAGGACATCGATCGCTTTCGGGTCTCACTTGACCGACTGACCACCAGGTATCATTTCACTATTTTTACCATTTTACATCATGTTTACAGCTGTTTACTATACTGTACTGCATACTGATCGTCATAATGTACTATATTATTCTTTTAAAACATTGCAGGTTCATTGCGATGTCTGGCGAGGAGTGGAGGATCGGGCAAGGGCAGATCTGATGCGCAGTCGCGACATTGCTGCGAGACGAATCCTACTGGAGGGTCCATTCAGTCGGGAGTACTATCTTGGCGAGTGAGTTGTTCGTCAGTCGCCCAGCCTTGATTACTTCAGGATATCGGTGGTTTCTCCAGTCTGCATGCTCCGGACTGATCATTAAGGCCGCATCGACTTGCTGCTGGAGACGGTAGAGACCCTAGTTTCAGAGCTGCTGGTGGCGGACGGGAACTACACAGCCTGGGCCTGGGTGCACCTGATGGGTCCACTAGGTCCTGGCCCGGCTGGCCCTGGCGGTAGGAGGAGGGGATCGGCTCCGGAGGCTGCTGGTGCTGCTGCTGCTGCAGCTGCTGATGCTGGTCCTGTTGTTACTGATGCTGGTCCGGCTGGTGGGGCTAGGGTTGGGGGTGTCGAGATACCCTGGATTGTATCTTCCTTCGTGGATAGGTATCCTTTCGATATTCCTATCCCAGTTCCTCCAACGTTGAAGTTCAAGCTAGTACATGCACAGGTTTGTTCCTTTGCGTTACCTCCTTTTCTATACTTCCTTTATTCGTAGACTGCTCAATTTTTTATTATTTATCAACAGACAGATCAGGCTTGGCTGGATCGTCTTATGCTGGTAATGAGCGGCCTGCGGACCCTTGTCCGCTAGTAGGATGCTGCTCTGCGTGTAGCTGGGATCCCTTTTGTTCCTCGGCCAGTGAGTGTTTGTCTTTTGATTTCTTTTCTTTCCTTTATACTGTTTCCTTATTTTTTTGTCTCTTTCGAAAGCCTCCTGTAGTTGCTGCTATTCCACCACCTGCTCCTGCTTCTACCTCGGTTCCAGCTCCTGCTCGAGGTCGTGGATCTCGCGCTGCTTCTTCCAAAGCTCGCTCCAGAGGATCCATCTCGTCTGCCAGGAGCCGCTCTAGAGCCATATCCTCTTCCTCTGGTAGTGATGATGGTGACGATGACATCGAGTGGCTCTTTGAGGATGTCAGCTCAGATGAGGCCGGTCCTTCCTCCCGCCGAGTCTGCCCAAGACATGTCTGAGAGAGAGAGCTCCCCTTTCCCCAGTTTCATTTATTTTTTGACACATTTGTTTTGATGGGCCTGCATGCCGCAGCTTGCTTTTTATTGTGCCTGGGTGCCCCAATTTACATTCTGATACATTACATTTTTTAGCCTTCGTGTCATTTTACTACTTTTTATCATATGCTTCTTTTTCATTTGTTACCCCAAACTGTCCTCTATAATATAAACATCAAAATTCTATATAAGCCACAGAAGCTGACACACACCCACCACATTTCAACATAGTGGCCACCACAATTAACTACCTCTAACATGGCGGTCGCCACCTCCAACATGGCGGCCGCCTGGTCAAAGTGATGATGTCACTATATTGTGCTTTTTCAAGTTGGCGGTCGCGTACTCCAAGGATGTGGCCGCCATAATGAGTGTTCCTTTCGCCGAATTTTTTAGTTTCCCGCCCTTTCTTGTCTTATAAACTCAGCCCTGGAGGCTCCATTTTCTATTGCTTACACTCAAATGGCTATCTCACTTTCTTCATGGATTGAGGCATTCTCCCATATTGAGCGTCTGAACTTCACTTCTTTTGGGATCAACTCTTTGTTTCATCTCATGGCCGTGAAGATTGACGAACTATTGTTGAAGGTCGCCGTTCAACTATGGGATCCACAGTCTCACATCTTTCGATTTGGCCTCGAAGAACTCTGCCCCACCGTGGAGGAGTTCACTGCCATTTTGGACTTGACTCCACGGAGTTCTGTTATCGTTCCTACCCCCTTCCTCTCAGTTCAGCAGCAAATGATGCAAATTTGTGGCCTATCCAGGATGGAGGCTTCCCTTCTAACCTCGGGCGACTGTCTTGACATCCCGTGGCTTATTAAGAGCTTTCATCCTACTAGTGATCTCAGCGATATTGACTTTCAGCTGTGTCGTCATTATGCACTTTTCTTTTGCCTCCTCGCCCAGTATCTCCTCGTTCCTTATGACGGGCAGGTTAGTTGTGCCCTGGTTGACATCGCTGGCCAAATGTTGATGGGGAAGGACTTTTTGCCCCTTATTCTGGTCGAGATAATGTTGGGCTTGGATGCTGTTCATCGTGGCGAGACCATCGTCTTTGCAGGAAGCCCTTTACTTCTCCAGGTGAGCTTAACATCTTCCTCTGTATCAAGTTCTTTGAGCTGATCGACATTAACTGGAGTAGAGAACACATTGCCATCCAAGTCCATAATGATGACTGCACCACCGGTCATGGTGGTCTTGATGTGAAATGGTTCGGACCAGTTTGCTTGAACTTGCCTCTCGGGTCGAAGATGGGAGCTTTGATTTCTTTTAGGATTAGATCTCCTTCTTTAAGATCCCGGGTCTTGACCTTTTTATTGAATGCTTGAGCTATCCTTCTTTAGTAACCTTGTACATGAAATAGGGCTTGCAGTCTTCTTTCATTAAACAAGAGCAACTCTTCCATGCGGTTCTTCTGCCATTCTGCTTCTGAGATATTGGCCTCGGCCACTACTCTTAGTGAAGGGATTTCCATCTCGATGGGAAGCACGACTTCCATCCCGTACACTAAAGAGTACGGCGTTGTTCCTGTTGAAGTTCGGATTGATGTTCGGTATCCCTAAAGTGAAAATGATAGGTGCCAATCACGTCAATGTCCCATACTGAGCACGGCCATGGTGACGTCAGGTTGTACAACTGAGACGGGGGAATGTGCATAAGGTTTGCGTGAATCTGACACTTATGGAACCTCCGTACGAACTGTATACAATTTATCTCCATTGTCATCCAAAAGTATCCTTGTCGTAGGATTTTCTTGGCTAACATATTTCCACTCATGTGTGGCCCACAGACTCTTGCGTGTATTTCTTTCATCAGTTCTTGACCTTCTTTTGCGATTACCCACAACTTATTAACCCCAGAATGTCCTCATTTGTACAGTCTACCACTGCAAATGACGAACTACGTGGATAGTCGTCGTATTGCCCTTTTGTCCTTTTTATTGGCAAACTTTGGGTATTCTCCTTTCTCTACGAAGTTTTAAATATCAACGTACCAAGGAAGTGTGTCAGTGCTTTCTTCAATAGCAGCTGTTATCTCATATGCCGGCTTCCTATTCTGCTCAATTATCAAAGGTCTCATCGGACTTCGGGTGGTATGTCAATCATGGATGCTAGGGTGGCTAGTGCATCGGCGAACTTGTTCTGCAGTCTTGGTACATGAGTGAAAATCACCGATTCAAAGCATGGTATTAGCTTTTCTAGTTCTTAATGGTAGAGAATTAAGATTAAATCCCTGACCTTCCACTATCCTCTTGCTTGTGAAACTACCAGTGCTGAGTTCCCAATGACTTCTAGTTTCCTTGCCCCCAGTTCTAAGGCTGCCTCCAATCTGGCTAAACATGCTTCATACTCAGCCTGATTGTTGGTGACTTCAAAATTGAGTTTTAGAGACAATGGGACATGTGATTCATCGGGAGTGACAAGAAGGACTCCTATTCTATAGCCATATTGATTGGATGCGGCATCAAAATATAGAGTCCACTTGTCATCCCCAACTTTCATCAGTTGTTCATCGGGAAATCGAAACTCTATATCTTTAGCCCTTTCAACTGGTCGGTTGGCCAAAAATTTTGCCACTGCTCTGCCTTTGACTGACTTTTGGGTGACATATTAGAGATCAAATTCAGATGATAACAGCAACCATTGAGCCAACCTTCCTGCCAGCGCCGGCTTTTCGAATAGATACTTCAACGGGTCCATCCGAGATATGATGTTTACTGTGAAAGACAGCATGTAATGCCTTAGTTTTTGGGAAGCCCAAACCAAGGCCCAGCATGTCTTTTCTAGCGGCGTGTACCATATTTCTGACCCAGTCATCTTCTTGCTTAAGTAGTAGACGGCCTTTTCGATTCTGGTTTCTCCTTCTTGTGCAAGCATGCATCCCATAGCTAAATCAGTCACTGATAAATAGAGGATCAGTGGCCTGTCAAGTTTGGGAGGAGCTAAAGCAAGAGGGTTTTGTAGGTACTGTCGCACAGCATTGAAGGCATCTTGGCATTTCTGATCCCATTCGAACTTGACTCATTTCTTTAGCAGTCGAAAGAGCGGCTCACAGGTAGTTGTTAGTTTTGCGAAGAATCGGCTGATAAACTGTATCTTACCCAGAAAACCTCTAACTTCTCGCTCAATCCTTGGAGGAAGCATTTCCAAAATTGCTTTAATCTTTGAAGGGTCGACTTCGATGCCCCGTTGAGTGATCATAAATCCAAGTATCTTTCCGGCAGTGACTCTGAAGGCACATTTCTGTGGCTTCAGTCGCATTTTATACTTTCGAATCCTTTCAAAGAATTTTTACAGTGCTACGATGTGGCCATCCCGATCCTTGGACTTGACTATCATATCATCCACGTACACCTCGACCTCCTTATGTATCATGTCATGTAGTAGAGTGGTGGCAGCCCTTTGATAGGTTGCCCCTGCCTTCTTTAGACCGAATGGAATCACACGATAATAGTAGGTCCCCCAAGGTGTGGTAAATGTCGTATTTTCTCTGTCCTCGGAATCTATTAAAATCTGGTTGTATCTGGAGAAACCATCCATGAATCACAGCAAGGCATGCCCTGCTGTACTGTCTACTAAGCCGTCGATGTGCGGTTGTGGAAAATCATCTTTTGGGCTAGCCTTATTGAGATCCCAAAAATCCATGCAGACTCGGATACGACTGTCCTTCTTTAGAACTGGCACTATATTGGCTACCCATTTCGGATACTCAGTTACCATTAGGAATCTAGCGTTGCTCTATTTGGCAACTTCTTCTTTGCTCTTTAGACCCCATTTTGGCCGGATCCTTCTTAACTTCTGTTTGACCGATTTAGCATCAGGGTATAAGGGGATATGGTGCTGGACAATGTCAGAATCAATTCTGGGCATATCCTCGTAAGACCATGCAAATACATGTTTGAATTCTTTTAATAAAGTTATTAATTACTTTTGATCAACTAAGGATAAAGAAGAACTAATTTGAACATTTTGCGGGTTGGTTTTATTACCCAGATTTATTGACAAAGTTTCTTTAATTATTGGTTGGACACGCATTTCTTTCTCTTTTTATTAAAAAATTTATTTCTTCGGGGATATCCCCGTCGAATTCAAAATCGTCGAAAAGCGTATGAAATAAATCAAGCAACGCAGAGTAATCGAAAATCTTATTCATTTCATTAAGAATAGAGGGGATTACAAACTCGATGGTTAAAGCATGGAGAGGAGCACCAACATATGTGCCCTCGACTACAGACTCTGACTCAATCTCGGACTCAGGATCGACAATGTGTACATCATCAGACTCGATGGTCCAATTCTTCACCTCTTTAGCAGCCGCGTCGATAATAAGCTTGGTGCAATTGGCTGGCGCGCCAAAATCCATCATGAAGCAACCCTTATTAGTTATCTGAAGCTGAGCCATCTTTTCATTAAACAATAATCCTAGATCGGCACCGTCGAGTTTGTCAGCCCAATCCTCTTCTTGATCCTTCTTTTCTTCCTTCTCTCTTTCCATTGTTTCTTCCTCTTCCATATCAGACAGCTGGTAGCTGAAAAAGATCTCCAACCCCAGCAGCTTTTGATTGGTCTCTTCGTCGATCCACGGCTCCAGAAAACCACAATACGGGAAATTTTCCCCTTCCTTGACGAAGTACCCATTGAGCGTCCCAGAATAATTGGCCTTTCGTCCCATTCTAGGCCCTTCTAGATCTTCTTCCGTTGGCTCATACCCAAGACCAAAACGGTGCAAAGTCGGTAATACCTGAACCGGTTCTAGGATTCCCTGCAGTTTACGTCCCAATCCCATGCCAGGGAAGAAGGACATTTTTCTCATCATCACTAAAGCTTGTGGGTTGGCATACCTTTCTTCTTCATTCATCAGCGTCTGAACAGCCTGTGTTTCTTCGAACTGAAAGCCATTGAGCCCTCTCCTCCTCTTGGGGGGTGAATGTTGTCTTCTCCATGGATAGTCAAAACTGTCCCATTTTTTATCAATTTTAATTTTTGGTGAAGGGTAGATGGTACCGCCTGGACATTTGGGTCATGCAGCCACGGCCTGCCCAGCAGTAGATTGAAGGAGACCGACACATCCAACACATGAAACTCAACTGACGTCTCGAGAGGTCCTATTGAAACGATGAACGACACCAGTCCTAGTACGTCCCTTCTTATGTTGTCATAGGCTCGTACCCCTTGATTGTAGGCAGTGAACTGATCTGGCCTCATTCCTAAACATACGATCGTTCTCAATGGGCAAACGTTTAAGGCAGACCCATTATTAATGAGGGTTACTAGGACCCATTTTTCTAGGCTCTTGACAGTGATGTGAAGCGACTTGTTGTGACTTTTTTCCTCAGTGGGCAAATCCCTATCAGAGAAAGAAATGACTTTTGGTTCAACCGTCGACAGAATCAGTCTAATCAATTGCTCCGGGGTGGCCTCTATCGGGACACTAGCTTTATTCAAAACTTTCAGCACAGCTTGCCTATGTTTGGGTGAGGCCATTACCAGCCCCCAAATGCTGATGTTGGCTTGCATCTTTTTCAACTGTCTCAATATAGTATCATCTTCCTCCTCTTGCTATGTCTCTTTTCCTTTTCCACTTGGCTGTCCCTTCTCTAGTTGAGCTGGCTTAAAATGTCGTCCACTTCTAGTTAGGTGTTCCACGCCGTCTTCAAGATCTCATAACCCTGGCATCACATTACCAGTCTGTCTTACTTCGTTTACGTGCAAAGGCTTTCGAACGCCCACAAATTATTTAAGTCACTAATGACCAC
Organism: Heliamphora exappendiculata; assembly: GCA_034768845.1. Taxonomy (NCBI): domain Eukaryota; kingdom Viridiplantae; phylum Streptophyta; class Magnoliopsida; order Ericales; family Sarraceniaceae; genus Heliamphora; species Heliamphora exappendiculata. The sequence continues at coordinate 18,308 of JAOTRH010447711.1, read as the reverse complement.
CCTTTCCCTTCATTCCTTGTCATCTTCAATAGCCCATGTGTTATCGATTTCTTCCCAGATGTCCTCTTCAATAAAATTCACTTGCTGTTCACGAGCGGCCTAGAAGTCGGTCAACTCGGCCCCATCTGACTTTAGCACAACCCTTACTAGCCAATAGGACTGCATTTCGTCGACATGTATCTCTTCCTCAAAAAGTTGGGAAAGGGTGATTCCATCAAGCATGTGGCCGAATCCATAGGGTCGGGCCGAATAATCTAATGGTCAGTCATCTTCTTCGTTGCGCTCCTCCTCTTGTTGGTAGACTTGAATTAACGGTCGATACCATTCCCAGGCATTATCCTTCCATTCTTCTATCCTGTCCCGACTGCCTCTAATCATCATGAATAAGCACGCTGTCTGATCCTCGGTTATTGAAACATAAGGGCGTGGTAGGTACGCTCAACAGATGTGCTGACTCGGGTTCTCTAATTGCCCCAGAGACATGTAATTTATCTCAGCCTGCCTGGCATGATTCAGCAGTGGGTTGATAGTGACATTCAATTTTGGGGTGACAGATGGTGGTAGGATCACCTTGTTGTTAATGAGGTTTTGGATCTCATGCCGGAGTCTCAAACACTTGTCAGTTAGGTGCCCGTGGCCTTGGTGGAAGGCGCAGTATTGGGAAGGATTAAACCTTGGCAGTATGGGATCAGGAACAAGCATGGGGTCCAATGGCCTAATAAGCCCCTTCTCGACGAGTCGATTCAGGGCGACGGACAAAGTGATATTGAGGGGGGTAAAGACCCTTCCGGCTTTTGTTGCTGTTGGCCATTGTTTGACTGCTAAAGGTTATTCGTTGGATGGGTGGAAGGATTCAAAAGGTTCAACTCGCCCGAGCGAGCAGCGGATTGATTTTGGTTGGTTGTAGGGAAGGTCCTTCTTGGTGGTTTCTGGCTCGGCTCGGCTTTTTCAATATCCCTAAACGGGATTGCATCCTCTATCTGGACCCCGACGTTAAATAATTGCTCGAATGTGGAGAGTGGCTATGTGATCAAGTAATGCTTCAACAGAGACTGTAGGTTCTTTACTACCATCCTTACTTGCTCCTTTTCAGAAGGTTAGTTTGTCATCTTAGCAGCCTTACCCCTCCTCCAGTGGGTCAAGAAATCAACAAAAGACTCCCTGTTTTCTTGGTGAGTGGTCTCTAACTCGCGAGTAGTTACATCTAATTGAACATTATAACTGTACTGGCTGACGAAAGCTGTAGCTATGTCCTCCCAAGTTCTGGTCTTTGCTACATCAAGGGAGAGAAACCATTTCTGAGCTACCCCAGAAAGAAATCGGTGGAAGAGCTGGGCTTTTAACTGGTTATCAATTCCCATTGGCGACAGGGTACCGACATACATTTGGAGATAAATTCTGGGATCTCCAGTTCCATCAAACTTTTCTATGTCATGCATTTTAAACTTTTTTGGTAGCTTAGCATCGGGGAATAGACATAACCCTCCCACATCTAGCATATATTCTTCGATTCCTTTGGCCTTTCTAAGGACCTTCTCCATTCGGTCAATTTTCTCAACTAATGCAGATTCTTTGGACTGTGCGGTATTTTCCTCCTCCACCATCACCTGTCGAGGGTTCGGTGGTGGTGGTGGAACGACTTGTGGTCCATTGGGGACTTGATTGTCATCCCAAAAGTCCTCTCCATTCTCATTTGTCTCATCTAGTTATCCATTTGCAACAGGGATACGGGCCTGAATTGCCCAAATATGTGCCTGACATTGCACTTGAGCCTGGGTCTATTGCTCTACGGCCCTCTGTTTATCAGTAACCTCCCTCCTTAGGGCTGCCAGATTCATCTGGTTTTCCATCATTTTAGCTGACTCAGTCGGTTGTTCAAATACCCTACAAAGTCTTCCTATTACTGATCTTTTCCAGACACGTGTTGACTGTACTTTTCTCGCCCCAATGGTAATCCCATAGAGAAACCTGGATCCCAAGAGCAGAGTAACTGGTATCAAATTTTTCCCATGTGAATATTCTGACAACAGGTAGCCAATATCTCAGATTCTCAAAATAGAAAATTATGAACAGATAAACAATGCCCCTGTCAGGCTCATGCTGGCAGCATAACAACAGGATGACCCGGGAAAAGATTAACCGACTTCAAGAGGGAAGCTTTATCTAAACAGACAGCACTCTGGCAGAAAAAAAAAATAGTTCTAACCCTCAAGAGACCAGTTCAATCTAGAATTCTAAAGCATAACGGTAGGGAAACAACTTGATCTAAAATTCTAAAGAAAAATGGGCAGCATAACGGCAAGAAGCTAGCTCACGTGGGTATAATAAGGATTTACGAAAAATGAGCCTAAACAAAGGCGGCGGTGTGGAACTAACAATCTGGGAAGAACCCGGAAGAGAGAGAAATGACCCCGAGAAGGAAACTATGGCATTGAAACAAAACATGGTGAAAAACAAAACCCGGGTAAGAACCCGAAGGACAAGCTAACCTAATCAAAAGGGGATAACATAAAGCCCGGGCCAAAAACCTGAAAAAGGGCTAGCCTAAGCCTAACAAGAAAGCCTAACAATAGCAATCAAAACATACAATAGTGAAAACACATAATCCTACTAGGGTTAGCATCACCTAATGGAGAGTTCTAAGTTCACTATATGCAAAAGACCAGTTTTAGTCAATTGAAAAGGGTACCTTCTGAATAGAGCCGGGTATATACCTCCCATGCAGAACATGGTCAAACAGTACGCCTGAACTCTTTTACTGCACCTATGATAGCGTACAGTCAGCAAGGGTTGCCCGTCTTCCCAATAATCCCCAAAATAGATGAATGTTCAGGGCATGAGGTCGACCAGGCAGGGGGGGTTTTGAAGAACAATGCATATGCATTTGAAAATGAAAATGAGAAATTTTGTTAAGAACTAATGATGTTTTCAAGTCTAGCCCTCTTATTTGATTTTTAGAAATCAATCCCCAGCGGAGTCGCCAGAAAATACTATGGCGTTGAGATTTAGGGGTTGTTTTGAAAAATGTTCATAAATAAGGAATTCAAAGAGTGTTTAGAAAAATTCTTTATGTCACGCCCCTAACTCCGGGTCACGTGAAATATCACAGATAACCAAACATAATACCCAACCCAAGAATACACTCTTAATTTAAACTATACATGCATTATATATAATCACCAAATGGCTTATATTACATGGCCCCAACGCCGAAAAACATGTTAAAGCATACATGTTCAAAACTAGCAAAAGAAAGACTATAGCTCTTCCTCCCCTCCGGCACCTCCAGATCAACCTGCACGACCGGTACCAGAAAACATTTATCCCACACCGTGAGCCAAGACTCAGTAGAAACTAGACAAGCATGTAATATAAGCAAATCATGCTAGGAAAACGAAGTGTAATGTTTGATTCTCTTTCAAGACATAAAATAGTTTAAAAATAGTTTTAGATCACGACTCATTAGAGCCACCAAAACAATTGGAAACACGACTTGCACAAGCCCCCAGCAACGATAGATACATATATATAACACGATATATATATATAAATCGACTCTTAAGCTCAACCGCAGTTCCATATAACTGGAAATAAATCATGCAATCAATGGTGGGAGCTAACTCGACCACAAAGCCAAAAAGGATTTTTCTCAAAAACCACAGGTTTTCCATCCTGAAAACCACACATTTCCTTCCTTAAACTATGCATATTATCCTAGCAGAAATCATGCCATAGTTAAGGGAAAGCAGTAAAATCACATACAATGGTAATAATTATAGACTCCTGTCCATTACCCTAAACCCGAGTCACATCGACTGGCTTACTAATGACAAGTTCTATACGGAGTTACAACCACAACGCCATTAACGGAGGCAACCGGCTTAATTTACGGGATAAACCCAAGGGTCCAAAGCACCCACACAACACAAGGATCTTCTCGGGCTTTCACCGAAGGACCACTGTCCCATCTAACATATGTGCCTTCTCGAGCTTGCACCGAAGGACCACTGCCCCATCTAACATTTCTCGGGCTTTCACCAAAGGACCATTGCCCCATCTAACACATGTGTCTTCTCGGGCTTGCACCGAAGGACCACCACCCCATCTAACATAGTGCTTCTCGGGCTTTCACCAAAGGATCCTAATCCCATCTACCAATTCATATGTCTATGCATAACCTACCCAGGAATTAAATGCATAAACCACATCACAAGCAACACACGTGATTCGAATTGCACTAACCGACATCAAATGCCATGCAACTCACCCATATAATCTGTACATGCAACCCCTGCAACATACATAACTCACGCACCACGTGCGACCCATGCAACACATGCATATATGAATCAGAGTGTAGATACGTCATGATTACATAACTCACCTATCCATCCATCAACAAGTATGAATAAAGCTAAGCATAGTTCTATATACATAGAAACACATGTGCCCACGACATTCCACATAACGAAGCCACATAACTCAACCCGACATCACATGCCTCAAGCCCGATACCACAGACAGGCTTCTAGAAAATAACCTACCAAGGGCCAACCTCAAACCTATTACAACACGGTTCTCACCAAAACCATATCCATAAAAAGGGATAACGGGCCAGAACGCGCCCCACAACCGACGATGCATTAGCACCACACACACAACCAAGCACCCAAACGTTGCACCTAACTAGGTACAAGCCTAGCACATAACCATGCACCAACGAACCACCTCTAACCATGCACGTCACCCGAGGACGGCACCTAAATGAACACCTGATATCATGACACGATCCCCGAAGCCATCACACAGCTAACCGAGCTCCAAGGCCCAACTAAAACCACCAAAAAGCTCATCCCAGCACCTCAGTCAACCAAACCCCAGCCCTTAGTCGACTGGAAAGCTCACTGGAAAAGCAAAAAGCCAAACAGCCACGGTTCAGTCGACTGAACCCATCGGTTCGGTCGACCGAACCCAAGATCCAAGCTTCAGTCGACCGAACCCCATGGTTCAGTCGACTGAACTTCAGCGGGACTTTATTTCGAGCTACGGGTTTAACCCACCAAGCCTCGAATCAACGCCTCCGAACACCGATTCAACAACCGTGAACACTCACACACCTAAGCCTAACACCGAGACCTCTAAAGGAACCCCCGATACTCGATTCCATCCACAGAAATCGATAAAATACCGATTTTTAACCCAAAATCTAATTTTACAAAAAAATAGATCTACAGCTATCCGCCCAGTAGAAATACACCCAATTACCCATAACACCCTTATACAATATATAGGTCTAGAATACTACATCGGTGAGTTAAAAACTCGATGTCTCAATCCACGTACAAAATTGACCTTCGCTAGAATTGAAATTTGACCGGATGGTTGCGTAGCCCAGGATGCCAAAAGCAAGGGTCCACTGTTGGATCGTTGAAAATTGAGCCCCGGGCCCCCGAGAATTAGAGAGAAGGCAGAGAGAAAAATGAAAAACTTAGGAGTTAAGTTTTAGAAAATATCTTTTTGAAAATATCTAACTCAAGATATTTATAGGCCTCCAAAATATCTTTTTTTTAAAATTTTTGAAATTGGCACCACAATGGCCCATGGCACCGGGAACCTACCTCGCATACATATCTAAGCCCGATCATGCATCTAAAGCAATAAAAATATGCTATCACCAAAACATGTAAAATGCGTTGAAAAATGCCAAAAAAGGAAATAGGTCAGGGTCTCACACTTTAACACCTTGAAAACCAAATTTTGAAAATCTCTTTTGTTAAAAATAGAGTCGCCACATAGTTTTTAAGAAAAACTAAGAAAAGCAAAATTGGCTACTAATCTTTAAAACGTTAACCAGAGAAAAGAGGGTTCGGGAGTTAAGGTACGAATCGGAGAAGGTGTTAAGCACCCCGTTCGCCCAACCAAAAGGTTGGCATGTACTAATCATCATTGGTTCTTTATAAAATTTCTCAAATGCATGCAAATAAAAAAAGTAAAGACAAAAAAAAATATCCAAAATCAAATATGAAAAATACATAACATAGGTACATAGCACTCTAAATTAGAACAAACAAAGAGATAAAATCATAATTCCTAAGGCACGTAATTTCTATCTAAAGGATACATGAAACACACTCACATGCAATATTGTTTAAACAACCTAAACTAATATGATTTGGTTAAAAGAACAAACATGCTAAGTTGCTAAAATTAGCTAAATATAGATTGCACAAAAATGAACTACACAATACGTACAATATGCATATTATTATCTAAAAGTTGTAAGAAGCATGTAAAAAGTCATATGTTAAAAATTAACCAAAATAATAAAATCTAATGACAAACATTTTATATTAACAAGCAAATATTTGAAATTTTAATTTGAAGAAGAAATAGATGAAAGGAAACTTACAAAAGATTTATTAAGCTAAAATAAAAAGGGTTTAGAAATACTTTCGAACTAATAAAAATGAAACCTAACTGTTTACATAAAAGATGAAAATAAGAAAATAAGAAAGAACATTAACTAGTATAAAAGGTATTTTTATGATTTTGTGTTTTTTGTAGTTAATAAAAGAAAAGGGAAGAAAAATACTATAGAAGAAAAATTAAGTTAACAAATGAAGGTTTTGAAAAATAAAAGAAAATTCGATTATTAACATTTTACATTTTAAAAGAGAATAAAAGAAAAAGAAGAGAAAATAAAAGAAAGAAGTGACATGAAAAGGATGATTGAGTTGTAACTATTATGAGAAAAGAAAATTATAATGCTATTTAAAAGTAAAAATTCACTTAAAAGTCTTTTTATGATTTTTTGGTTTAACAAAAGAATGAAAGAAATACTATAGAAAGAAAATTAAGCTAACTTTAAAAGAAAAGGAAAGAGAAAATGTGACATTTAAAAGGGATTTAGATTAATAATATATTAGAAAAAAAAATTACACTAATATTAAAAGAAAAGAAAAAGAAGATGAAAAATAAAAATAAAAAACTAGCAAGGAGAATTAAATTAATGCTTAAACTAATATTAAAAAGAAAGAAAAGAAAGTGAAACATTTAGCATTAAAGAAAATAAAATTGATGATAAAAGAAGATAGAATGCTACATTAAAAGAAAAAAAATGCTAGAAAAATAAATTATATAAAAAAAATAAAATAGAATCAAATGGGAGTAATATTGACAATTACAATCATTTTATGTAAGTGCCTTAATTATAACAATTAACAACATTAAAAAGTTGTAATTACTAGGAATGTTGACATTATTTAATGATTTGATTAAATTTAATTCAAATAAGCAAATAAATAAACAAGTAAGCTAAATGAAATAAAATACTAGAACATAAATAAAGTAATTAATGAATAAAGCAAGAATGTAATTAAAAGAAATACGTAGATTGAAATTGAATTTTAACCCGATCACTCCAAAAGAAAAGAAATAGAGTTAGAAGGATCGAGGATCCAAGAAAAATACCTGAATTGCTGAGGAATCCTCAAGTTGGTGGAATAAGCTTTGATGGTCCAATCCTCGGGTGGTGATCCAAGCTAGGGCTTTAGGACTTTGGAGACTCGGTTTGTGGCATTTCAGCAGGGCTTCGGCGTCGGGGATCGAAATTTCTCAGCGTCTCGACATAACTTCACTCTTAAAATCTCACACTCAAATTCTGTCCTCGAAAACGTACCAGAGGTACGATATTTATAGAGTTCTTCAACCAATGAGATGTTGACAAGTTTTTAGACACGTCAGGCCATTTAGAGTTGGCGGCTGCCACAATGTGAGTTGGCGGTCGCCATGTTGGAGTTAGCAGTCTCCATGTTAGAAAAGGTTCCACAAGATTCTATTGGCGATCGCCATATTGAACATAGCGGTCGCCACGTCTGGCAATGACTTGGGTAAGAAGTTATCGATGGTTTGGTACAACTTCATTGGGTTTGAAGGTTTCTGATGGTTTTTGATGGGCGGGTTCAATTACCGAGCTTGGATCACTTCCTGAGGAACTGAAGAACTATTCCAGCTGTTTTCATCATTGGATTAACTGAATATTGGTAGGGGTCAAATTGGGGTGTCTACAGCTGGCTTCTGCCACTCTCCCCGTTCCTTGAAGTCTTTTTCTCCTACGAACGCACCTTCCTCAAATTGTTCATCTCCTTCACGTGTGGCACGAATTTCATGAGCCGGAGCCCAGAAACAAATTTTCTAAACCGTCTAACAAACTCACAACGAAATATCCTATAATACATATCATATACTACCCGATACAATTTTAAGTCCAAAGAGATGGACAATTTATCATTTCAATAGGACAAGCATATATAAGATCAATTATGCGAGTGCATGATGCAGATGAATGCAATGCAGTTGCCCAACTTGACATACATCCAAAATGATATCATGAATTCCACGCCTGGAATTATAGAGTAGGCTTGATGGGAATCTGATCACTGAACTCATCCTCGCCTAGTTGCGAAAGGTAAACCCTCACCTCGGCTACATGCCTTAACCGTTTTATGCAATGGCAACGAGGTGAGGACTAGCCTTTATCCAATTTTACCCTTCCTTATTCCAGGCCAACCGATCCCACCTTAAGGACCAAGATACTCGTTATGTGTCAACCCAAAGTCTAAATAAAGCTAGTGATGAACCCATGATTCCTAATCCCCCTTTTTAAAATTAACAATCTCCCATTTTATTTTTCAAATTTGGCAACCAGGGTTGCTCTAGATTTAAAACCACAGAAAGAATGATTTCTAAAAGACCCAACCCAAAATGAAAGGTATGAAAGGGAATCCGATAACCCAAGATGAAATGTAAAAATGCTCATGATGTGCAATATACTTCTCGTATACAATTATAACATGGTATATAAACACGATAAGGCACATGGTACGACTCGCTAAAGCATATAGTATAAGCATGAGGAGCATAATCTATAATTTGTGTGACCTAGAATCGAACTATTGGCATGGGTTAATTTTATCAAAATCATTATTTCCAGACACTAATTATTCACAAAGTTCATATAAAGTCTATATATTCAACTTTCACAAAATAACACGCCATTCGTACACTTAACCAATTTTAGGTAAATGTTTAATTGCTAATTTTGAAATTGCAATAGTGTTTTGAAGTACCTAGACATGGATTTAATTTCTAAAATTTGAACACCAACTAGATAAAAATATTTTCTACAACTTTCATGTTTGACACTAAGGTCAGATCCTAGGGTAAAGTGTCATTTATTTTATTTAAGTGAAAATCGTTCAGCATTTTACAATGAAAAACACAGATTTGGGCCTCTGTTGGCCACGATTTTGGGACATCGATTCAAGTGCTATAGGTCTGATTTTTGGTGAGGTTTTAGTATAATGTGTCCCCTTGAAGTTAAATATTTTGTGCTAGGATAAGTTGTTTGGAAAAAGTTAGTGATTGTGGCCAATTTATAAAAAGGGCTCAGTTAGCCTAAAAATGGTCTACAGAGTGGGTTTTCAACAGAGAAAGCTCAAAACGTTTGGGGTACTATTCGAGGGTATTTTGGGCTAATTTGTGCTCAGTATTTATTTTAGTATGTTAGGTACATTTTTAATGTTTACCACTTTCGGATTTGGCTATTAAAAATTTAGGTTTTTGGTCTCACAAAAAGGTGTAACAGAAATCTCTGCCAATTACTAAAACACAATAGTGAATTTGGGAAGTATTTTGACCTATCAAGCCTTCATATATTTGGCTCATTATTGGTGGACAGTAAGATAAACATGTCCTCTACAAGTTTCATGTTTTGACCAAAACTCGATTCTCACACTAACTTAGAGTTTTTAGGTTTGCATCGCAGAGCGGTTCAAATATGACACTCTTTGGCAAAATGGCATATCTAGAATTCTACCCAACGAAATCACTTCAAACCAATTTTTTATGAAAGAGAACTCAAAAATCTAGGTCTGACCATAAAAATCATGTTTAGATCATTTTTCTACAATTAGTTATGATGATGTTTTAAAGTTCATGGTAGAAAGTTGGTTAAGCCCAGATAGTCAAGTTATTTAGGGATTTGATAGTTTAGCTCACGTTATGTTCATTTTGTATATATTTTCCTTGCATGCGTGTCATATACTCATACAAACCAAAACTCCAGAATATATTGAAGCCATAAAACTCAAAAATATTCACATGCAAGCACATGCAAAGCTCAATCTTACACTAACAATTCACTATTCACACCTATAACGCATTTTTGAGTTAATCTTTGTTTCTTATCATTAGGGTTGATTATAGAGATAGATTGAGAGAGATATTGTGACACCTCGTTTTCTGGGCATGTCAGGACATATGTAACTATAAATAAGGGACATATTCTAGCCGAATGTTCATAAATACATAAGATAACTATTACGTCATTAACGGTTCAGAGATTGTTCAAAATACTTAATAAGTACAATCATCCAGAAAACTTAACAAAAGTTGCATCATGTCCATGGAAAACTTTAACAAAAGATCAAAAAGAGACGTCCTACGTCTTCAAACTGCGTCGTTGGGGTCGACCTACTCCTGCTGCACTCTCCCTTCTGCAAATTCTTCCCCTTCAATGAACCCACCTTCCTCAAAGGGTCCCTATTCGTCACCTGTGGCATAAATGCCATGAGTTGGAGCCCAAAAGCAAATTCTCTAAATCGTCTAACAAACTCGCGACAAAATATTCCACAATACATATCGTATAGCACCCAATGCGAAGTTACAGGCTATTTATCATTTTTAACAGGATGAACATATATAAGAACAAAAGAATGAGTGTGTGATGCAAATGAATGCAATAGAGATGCCCAATCCCCAAGCACTTCCAGAATAGTATCATAAATTCCACACCAGGAATTACAGAGTAGACTTGATGGCTTTGCTCACTTAACCTATCCTAACCTCATTGCGAAAGGTAAACACTCGCCTTGGCTACATGTCTCAACCGTTTTACTCAATGGAAATGGCGTGAGGGGGGGGGGGGTCAACCAGTTTTATCCATCCTTATCCGGACCAGCCGATCCCACATTAAGTACTAGGATGCTCGTTAAGCGTTCAACCCAAAGTCTAAATAAATCTAGTGACGATCCCATGGTGCTTAAATCCTCCCTTTATAATAAAACCTCCAATTTAATATCACATCTAGCAGCAACCAGGGATGCGCTAGACCCCCAACCACTAAATAATTAATTTCTATGTCACCTAACCCAATCAAAAGATACGAAGGGAACTCCAATAACCCAAGATGAAATGGAGAAATACCCATGATGTGCAATATGCCTCTCGTGTACAATTAATCGTTGCATGGTATGTAAACATGACATGGCACATGGTACAACTTGCTAAAGTATTAAGTACAAGCGTGTGAGGCATAACCACAACTTAAGCAACATAGACTCGAACCATTGGCATGGGTTCATCTTGTTAAAAGCATTATTTTCATACACTAATTACCACAAAGTTCATATAGGATTCACATACTCAAGTCTCATAAGCAACACACCATTCAAACACTTAATTTTAGGTATAAGTTTTAATTGCTAGTTTTAAGGTTGCGATAGCGTTTTGAAATAGTTACACATAGATTTAATTTCTGATATTTTAACACCAATTAGATAAAAATATTTTTTATAACTTTTATATTTATCACCAATGTTAGTTCCGAAAGTAAAAAGGTCATTTATTTTATTTTAGTAAAAACGGTTCAGCAGTTTACAGAGAAATACATAGGAATTGAGGCTCTGTTGGGTACTATTTTGGGGCATCAATTCAAGGGCTATGGCGCTTATATGTGCTGGGGTTCTAGTTTAAGATGTCCCCTACAAGTTTCATGTTTTGAGCTAGGGTATGTTATTTGTAAAAAGTTTGAGATTTTGGCATTTTTATAAAGATGGTTCAGTGAGTGTAAAAAGTGTCCGCAGAGTGCGTTTTTAACAGTGAATGTTTAAAATCTTGGGGTATCATCCGAGGGTATTTTGGTCTGATTTTTGCTCAGTAACTATTTTAATATTTTATCTATAAAGTTTATGTTTACCACTTTTGTATTTGGCTTAAAAAACTAGGTTTTAAGTCTCACAAAAAGGTGTGACAGAGAGGTCTGTCAGTCACCGAACCTTAATAGAGACTTTTGAAAGTGTTTTGACCCATTAAGACTTCATATTTTTTGGCTCATTTTTTGTGGACAAAAAGCTAAATGTATCCTCTACATGTTTTATGTTTTGACCTAAGCTCGATTCTCATTCTAACTTAAGGTTTTTAGGTTTGCAACTCAGAGTGGTCAAGATCTGAGGCTCTTTGGCAAAAAATGAGATATCTGGAGTTCCACCCAACAAAATCACTTCAAACCAATCACTTCAAACACATTTTATAGGAAATATAAATCAAAAATCTAGATGTGGACACAAAAATCACTTTAAGACCATTTTTCTACATTTAGTTATGATTATTTAAAGTAGGTGGCAGAAACTGAGTAAGTCCAAAAAATCAAGCTACTTAGGGTTTTGATTGCTTAGCCTATGTTGTGTACCTTTTTGACATGTTTTCTTTGTATGCATGTTACAAGCTCACATAAACTAAAATTTCAGAACATGTTTAGGCCATAAAACTCAAAGATACACATGCAAATACATACAAAATTTACTCATACATAAACATTTCCTAAATCGCTCCTACAACGCATTTTTGACTCATTCTTTGTTTTATGTTGTTAGGGTTTGTTATAGAGATTGATTGAGGGGTATCTTGGAGGAGAATATCAAAAGGTTTAAGAGAGTTTCTTACCTTGTTTGAAGCTCAAATGGTTATAGGAGAATATGACTCAGCATTATTGTACCTTCTTTGAGTCTTTCTTCCTTCATCTTCCTTCCTTCTTTCTACTTCTCTCCTTCTTCTCTTTTAGGACACTTAGATAATTTTTGTACTCTCTCTCACCCTCTCAGCCGTACCACATGAAGTAGAATGGAGGGGCTTAGCCATGTTTTTATAGAAAAAAATGTAAATGGGGATTAATTGTTACAAAATTTTAAATTTTGAATTTTCTTTGAATCTCATTGGTTGCATGAGAGGTGGGCTTTATTATAAACTTACAAATTTAGATTTTGGGGCAGTGTGGTTCGGCTATGCAGTGTTTGGGAAGATAAAAAGCTATTTCGGTAATTAATTAGGGTTTTAAATGGTATTTTGGTGCATTTTTGTGTATTTAATTGTATAAAATATTAAATTTATGTACCTAAACCTACTAAAATCTATTATGTTAATGTATTTATAATTAATTTTGTATTTTCATAATTTATCATAATTTTGATAGAAATTAAACAAATAAGTGATGGCTTTTAAGTTAAATTAAGTTAGTTTGAGTAGAATTGGCTTTTTGACTTATTTGTTGTGTAGAGACTTTAAATAATTATTTGATTGCTTTTGTTAAGTTATATTATTATATTAGTATATATATTACTTGTATAAAAAGTATTGGGTTAAAATAATGCTTAATTTATACATCTTTTTCTCATTTTTAAGCTTAAAAAGGCAAAAAGAAGCTTTTTGGGCACAAACTCCTAGGTGGCCGGCCATGCAAGGGCATTTTGGTCATTTTTGTTATTATTTTATATTTTATTAATTAATTGGGTATAAATATATGATTTTGGGTGTCCATGTGTTAAATTTTAAATTTTTAGGACTTTTTACTATACTATGGGCAAAATGGTCATTTTACCTTAGTTATGGGAATTTTTAATTTTTAATTTAATATTTTATGTTATGTACTTAATCTAAGCTGTTTCGAGACTTTTCTAAGTATTGGGGCTTTGCCTATGAGTATTTAGTCTCTTTTAGGATTTTTGGGTCATAATTAGGGTTTCGTGTTACTTTGGGTTTCTTGGGCTAATTAGGATTTTCCTTGATTGTGTAGCGACCTAGGTTCTCATTATCTATCCGTTGCTAATACTTAGATTTGGGCCTAGATCGTTCAGTGAGTAGTTACAGTTCGGGCTGTTACAACTAGGATCTGGGTCGGGTCGTTACAATCTAAGTGGTTACTACTAGGGTCCAGATCGGGGTGTTACAATCTACACCCCTTAAATAAATTTCATCCTCAAAATTTCATACGAAAGGTTGTGGCTGATTACTTTTATCTCTTCTCTTCAAAGTTGTGTCCTTGAGTTGTTCGTTATTGGGGGCGTGGATAAGGTTGGGTTAATACGCTCAACATTTCAGAAAAAACGGTTATGTACCCTTACTAATCTCTTAAACCGACTACTACGAAATTTTCAATGATCATGTAGTATACTTGTGGTGCAAGAATTGTTTTAGAAGGCCTGTCTTGGTTACGGGGAATAGGTAATAACATCGTCTATTGTTTCGACTCTCTGTGTTAGTACACTTTGTGTGTATTGAACGGGACATTTGGGTAATTAATTTTATACTGACTATATAAATTAATACACACCCCAAGGTTATAATAAATAATGTTTAAACTCCTGAAATAATTATTGATTTACATATTTAATATTCATTATTTTGATTCATTAGAGAGTGCGATCTTTATATGTTTCTATTTTTCTGGTAAGTTGGATAGTAGTATTATTTATATAGAAAATATTAATTATTGACAGAATCTACGTCCCGAAAGATTGGGATTGACGATACCTCATAAGGATGCTTATAAGTTTTGACCAGGCCAAACCCTGCAGGTGGATTTAATTATCCGGCGGTCAAATAAGTTAAGCGAAAGGGCTTAAGAAATATCAAGATACCGATTAAATTAAATTGTCAATAATTAAATTTAATTGGCGGATATCTAGAATCTTAACATGGGGATAAATGATACGCATTTAATACCAGGAGCTCAATGCAAAAAGGTCTTGATATTATAGGTCAGAGTGCAATTATAGTTTTTTAGTTGTGTGAATTGTAATTCAGTATTTTATGAAAATTGTAGAAATCGCTGGGTCTTTCCATTATTGCAGAAACCGCTGGTAGGTGTCTGTGTTCCACTGCAAGTATTACTCATAATAACTCTCCAATTCCTTGCTGTCGCCCTATATATACGCAGGTAGATTGAACCAGTTTATATCATCATATATCATATTTTTGTCTTTCAAAACGAAAGATATCTTGGTTCTGCCGGTTCGAGTTCTCGATAGTCCGTGGCTCACACTACGTTCGAGGATCGCGTAAGGGAATACAGTAAAAGATATGACACGAGCTTCAACTCGGAGTCAAATCGTAGTTGAAGAATCGATCGACAAAATATATTCTTCTTAATTAACTTTGGTTGCACGGGTTTTACTTTGATCGTTCATCGTCAAAAATTTTATCTGGAGCCCGTTTCGGCATTTGCCCGTCCAGTTAATTTTTTATCGAAAATTATTTGCAAAAATAATAATCTTGATAATTTTGCATCCAACAATTGATATCAGAGCCGTTTTATTTTTTGTTTACAGTTTATCCTGGCTGGGTAGATTTAGAACTGTTGCTAACTTTATTTTGAAAGCGTTCTAAATCTCGATTTTACGATTATCATTTATTTTCATGTTTGATTGAATGCGTGAAAGATGATTTAATTTTTTATTCACGGGAGTTGACGGTGATAGATTAATTTATTTTAGATCGAATGTGAGCCTACGGGGCATAGGTTTCGATGTAAAATTTTTTATATTCTTTAAGTTTTTTTTCTAATTTATTAGAAAGAAAAAATAAGAACATGTATTGAAGAACAAAGACGGCGGCAACCGGCAGTGGTTGGCGGTGGCAACAGTATTTTATTGCTTTCCAAATTTTTTTATCTCCAGTTTTTGTTTCTATATAAGAAAAAAACCGCCGCAGCAGCCAAGAAGTGGCGCAGTCCAAAGCAGCGGCAATTCCCAAGTCGGTGTGGAGTTTTTTTTTTTTACAAAATAGTGCAAATGGATTTTTCATCCAAGGCTGTTTTCGGAGCAAGAAGCCAAACGCTGCCTTTGCAGCGAATCAATCCCAAGCAAGTCTGAAGCAAAGCACAGCAACGCCGGTTTTTGCCTTGGAGCAAATAGCAAACATCTTCGGCAAAACGCCAAACATGGCGCAAACACAGCAAAAGCTGTTTCCATAAAAAGGGCGCTGTTGTTTCCAAGAAAACCGCAGCAAGCAATTCCCAATCCAAAACACGCCACCAGCAGTAAAAAGCAATCCAGCGATTTCTGATGTGGTGCTTTTGAAAGCTTGAATCACAAGCAGCCAATGCTGCAGGAGCTAGTAGTGTTTTTCCAAAAAGCACCGGTTTTGATCAAACCAAGCGGCGGCTCAAAACGTGCAGGCGTGCGCTAAGCGCGCATGAGGCAGCATCGGCTTTTGTTATGATCAAGACGTGCTCTTATTCGATTTTAACAAAAACAAGTAGCTTTACGTAAGTAACTGAAAGAATAAAAGCTTATCATTTTTAAAATATGATACTGAAACTCTTTAGAGTTTTAAATAGATGATAAAATTGGGATATGATTTTGTTTATATATCTTGCGTTTAATTTTTATTAACTGCATGAATGATATATATTGATTTTATTTATCATGTTAATTTAATTAATTCAAATATTTAGTTTTAATTAAAATATTTTGTAATGAAAAATAAAATTAAGTTTTTTTAATTAATCAATTTTAATTAAATAAAAAAATTTTAGATATTTTATTTTTAACAAAATACCACGTTTAAAGATGATTTGTTTTTTAAAATCGGATATCTTGAAAAAACATGAAAATTAATTTTAAAATTTGAATTAATTAAATAAAAAAAATGTTTAATCAAAATAAATTATTTTTTTTTCAAAAAATGTGGAACGATAAATAAAATAAATAAATACCTTTAATCACTAACTTAGCTGAAAAATTAAAGAAAAAATTGTGCATTTATTAAATTTTATTTGTTACACATTTAAACACGAAAAGATTGTTTGATAAATTAGAACATTTGGAATCGTGTACACGAAAAAATATTTGATTCTTTCAGATTGTGTAACTTTTGAAATTAATAAATTTATTTTAATTAAACGAATTTTTATAACACTTAAAAATATTTTTAAAAATCTAAGTGGGAGAGAAAATTTATTCACAGATAAATTCTGCGTTCTCCATCACCTGTTTGTAGACGATACAATTAAACCCTATGCGTTGACAGTAAAGCATTTCTCCCCATTGGATAGATTAATTGCGGTATTGTCAATACAAACTTCTTTTAGAGATAATTCTGGATAATTGTTAGTGTGGATCACTTCTCCTTCTGAAAGGTTCATTACGAAGCGATTAGTTTGGAATTACGTGATGGTTAATACTTAGCTGTATATAATAGCATTATCTCCATCTGAGTCACTGCTATTATGTATTTGACCGAAACTATGCCAGCTATTTAATTTTACTTTGCATGGTCA
Source organism: Heliamphora exappendiculata (assembly GCA_034768845.1). Lineage (NCBI taxonomy): Eukaryota > Viridiplantae > Streptophyta > Magnoliopsida > Ericales > Sarraceniaceae > Heliamphora > Heliamphora exappendiculata. The sequence continues at coordinate 913 of JAOTRH010447711.1, read as the reverse complement.
GTTGCATAGATAGTAAAATTAAAAGGAATTTCCTGTCTGGTCTTATGATGGAAGTAGACGTCCACCCATCGTGGCATGCTATTCTCAGGTTACCAGGCTATTAACGAATTAATTTAAAATGGTAGAGGAAACTAAATTAAAATGAATTGAAAGTTTTGTTCATCATAATTAACGGTATTTTAATTATGTAATTCTTAGGATTAAAATAGATTTTAACCCACTCACTTCAATACTCAAAGAAAACAAACTTACGAGACCAAATTTTGTTGACTAAGAATGTAACTTGGATATAGCTTTAACTATAAATGGTATTCCTTTAATACCAAGAAATGTGTTTGTTTCTAAAAAATATTCTTTCTCTGAGCCGAAAGGCATGAAAAAGGAAACGGTTAAAAAATATAGAGACATGATTTCAGGGTAGTTAGTAGGTCACGAACTGATGTCAAAAAGCCAAAAAGCAGATATGTTCACTACAACCAGACCCGACACTAGAAAAAGCTATGTTTAATATTTCTCAGAAGGCAGAACAAATAAGGTAATTTCTGTTCACTAGTTGTGGAAACATGTTTAGCGATGTTATCTACTTGTACCTGGTGTGTAGATACGAGAGCTACTAATCATATCTGTAATTCATTGTAGGGGTTTCGAAAAATCCGATAACTTAGTGATTGAGAGATTTACCTGCAAATGGGTAATAATACAAAGATAACAGCAGTTACAGTAAGAGATGTCACTCTTAGTTTTGGTAGAAATTGGGTTTTAATCTTGAGAGATTGTCTTTATTTACCTTCCATTTGAAGGAACTTAATTTTCGTTTCTAAATTGGCGAAAGATGAATATTTGGTTTATTTTAATAACTCTGTAGTTATTAAGGATAATAAACGAGTTATCTGTTCTGGTACATTGGTGGATA
>JAOTRH010447700.1:0-16303 GCA_034768845.1 Heliamphora exappendiculata | reverse complement strand
GGTGTTAGAAGGTTTTTTTTCATCGTCTCAGTTTCCCGTGAAAGCGCTAAGGCTTAATGACATAATATCCTGACGATAGTTGTTACTCATAGATCTATGGGGCAAGGTTTCTAAGGTCGACAGTTAAAAACATGCGCGGGATTAGAACATCATAAGGTGGAACCCAGGTGGTTCAAAGTTAGGTTGGATGAGGTTAAATGGTCACGATTAAGGAAATTACTGTTGACACAAATTGAGTGGTCATTTGGGGTTCAAATGTAGGAGAAACAAGAGGAGGACAGTGAACAATACTTTAAACAAGTGTCCCCGAAACTAATCCAGTACCATTAGATTATGATAAAAGAGATGTTTAAGCAAAAGGGGCAGCCAAGCTAGATATTTACCCAGAAGTTACGTTGGCCTAAGTTTATTTCCCTGGTAAAGATTTCAAGAATGTACGAAGAATTCACAAAATCACTGCAACAGATTGTGGTTTCAGAATTGAGAGAAATGCATGATGGCAGAAAATTTTATCAATGTCGAAGGTTTGGAACAAGTACTTGACAAAGAATTGATATTGAGTTCTACAAGAGAAGAGTTAGTTCGATGATGATGACTTGAATTAGAGGAGAATCAAATGCGAATACCGATCATTATCGAGACATGAACACTTGAGGACAAGGGTACTTTCTAGGATTAAATTTTTAATAGGGTTATCAATAAGATTTTGGTGGATAAGTACCAACGAATGACACTTGACGGTACCATTGAGGACCGACGATATAAGAAGGAAGGACATGCAAAAGAACTTCAAAAAGTTGACACCAGGGCTTGGGATAAATGAGAAAAGGACTTATAAGGATGAAGTCGCAGGGTTCTAACGGTGTCTCTCGATGTGATATCTAAAACTTCTCTTAGTGCGTACTCTTGTCTACCCCCTTAAACTAAGATAACTCGTTGCATGAATCTCTGATCTTCGATCTCGATGCCCTTACTCATCTTTTACATGTAGATTCCTTGCTATTCCCGAACTCGGTATTGTCTTGACGCAATTTGCTATAGGACTTAAACGCATTAGATTTTAATTCTTATAATGTATAGATGATAATAATAATTAATACAACGCATCCTATAGAGCTCCAACACGGCAGAATGCATGGTTTCCCATAACCCAAGGCCTGAAGGTTCACTAAAATAGGGCTCTAATACCAACTATGATGCCCCATCCTCCGGGCACGTCGAGACATACATAAATATAAATAAAGGGCTATTCTAGCCATTCATTCATATTTACAAGCATTAATTTTTACATCATAAAAGAGTTCTGAACCGTTTAAAAATACATAACTATTACAATTTCACCAAGAATTTTCAAAAGTTACACTAAGCACGAAAGAACTGAATATAAGAACAAAAGCAAAGGTCTCGACTCCTCATAATGTATCAGCGGGATCCACGTGCTCTTGGAACTCACCTTGTTCTTCAAACTCTTCTTCTCTCTCTAGGATGACTTCTTCCAAGAACTCCTCCTCATCTGTGGCACGAATGCTATGAGCCATGACCCAGAAGCAAACAATCTAACCTTCTAACTAATCTCACGGTATAAAATTTACCACAATGCATACCATATGACACCCAATATAGTTTATAGTCAAGGAGATAGAAAAATTTATGACATGATTGCAGATAGTCAAGAAACATGTATATATAAGATGTCGTGTATGTAATGAAAATGCCCAACCCAACATGCATCTAGATTATGACAAGAATACCACACCGAGAATCACCAGAGTAGACTTTTACGGGTATTTGATCACCAAAGCTATCATCGCGCCTCGTTGCAAGTAGTAAATGCGCACCTTGGCTTCATGCCTTAGCTGTTTTACTCAATGGCAACAGCGTGGGGTCCGCGCCATACTCCAGGCTAACAAATTCAATAATCAATCAATCAGTCATATCAGACATATAATAAGTGGTTTATCCCACCTTAAGGCTCGTGATGGCTTCATCGGTGTCAACCCAAAGGTTAAGTAATAATCAGGAAAATTCAAGAGACACTTCACATTGTACAAAGTACCAAGATGAGAGATTTAGGACCGCCATAATTTGGCGCTTCTCCGAAGTTACCACCGCAGCGAGATTAGATCTGTCAAATTAGGCTCTTCTCTGAAATTACCCTTTAAAACATCGCGGTAATGGGGTTTAGGTCTGCCATAATTGGGCTCTTCTCTGAAATTACCACCGTAGTGGGATTAGGTCCGCTGAATTAGGATCTTCTCCAAAATTATCCAATTTGCCCGTGTCGACACTACTTCCATAATATAACCATAACCCAAGGAGCGACAGAATCAAAGAGACAATAAAACCAAAGTGCTAGCGGCGAACCCATGGTGCCTAACAATATTCATGATAAACCATTTCAAACACCGGGGACACGGCCATGGTGTATAAACCAAATTTTATAACACCGGGGACACGCTCAGGGTGTACAAGGGGAATTCATCCCAAAATATTTCAAAAAATGGCAACCAGGGACGCCCTAGACTTAAAATCAAGAAAGGCATCTCAATACAGCCCATTCCATCAACGGTTCGCACAGATGGACTCTAATATGCCAGAATGCAAGTGACGATGCCAATAACGTATGACATGGATCTCAAATACAACCATCTATAGCATGACATCAACTAGCATGGCAAGATTCATAGTACAACGCGCAAAGCATAAGGTACAAGTATGTGAAGTACATGGTACAATTCTCAAGATATGATTCAAATATGATAACATGAGTTTTAAATCATCATACATTCACTTAGAAACACTAACCAACTAATTCAAAGCAATCATCATATAAAAACTCAGGTCCCATAGCAAAGGGTACTCAATTCACACTTAGCAACTTTTAAGGCCAAAATCAAGTATTAAATTACAAGGGCCAACAAAGTTTTAGGGTATCTAGACTTGGAATCAAGTTATGATTTTTAAACACCATTTAGATAAAAATATTTCTTAAAACTCTCATATTTAACACTAAGGCCAAAACTTAAGGCAAAATGATAAATAAAACATCCTAAGTAAAAATGGTTCAGCACTTTTCTCAAGATATTACCAAAAATATGCCTCTGTTGATATCGATTTGGGGGTATCTGATCAAGTCCACATGAGCCCTTTTTGACTATGTTCTAGTCCAACATGTCTCCTACAAGTTTGATGTTTTGAACTAAGGGTAGTTGTTTGGAACAAGTTAGACCTTTTGGCCATTTTAAAAAATAGGTTCTGTCAGCCGCTAAAACTCAGCAGAGCTGGTTTTGGACAGAGGGTTTGAAATGGTTTTGGGGTATCATCCCAAGGCTTTTAAGGTCTAATTGTTGTTCAGAAAGTAGTTCAATATAGGGGTTTGAAATGTTAGCTACAATGTTTATGTAGACCACTTTTGGAGAAGGCCACTAAAAATAGGGGTTTTGGGCTACACAAAAATATGTGACATAAGTGTCCCTTGAAGGATAAAACTCAATAGAGACTTTCAAAGGTGTTTTGACCTATTAAAACTCAATATTTTGTGCTCATATTTGGTGGGTAGATAGATATACATGTTATCTATAACTTTTATATTTTGACCAAAGTTCAGATCTCATTGAAAACTAGGGTTTTTAGGTTGGTAGTGTTGACTGGTCGAAAAATGACACACTTTGGTAAAATTGCAGCATCTCGAGTTCTACTTATTCAAATGAGTTAAAACCAACTTTGGATGAAAGATGACACAAAAATATAAATCTGGACACAATGAACATGATTATAAAAAAATTTTACATTGAGTTATGGCATTCCAAATTTCAGAGTAGAAACATTTATGTTCTAAAAAATCAAGTCTCTTAGGGTCCAAGTCTTCTACTTATGATATATCAAGTTTTTGTTCCATTTCTTTGCATGCTTGTATTTTAGATATTAATTTAAAGGCTCCAAAACACTTATAAGTCATTAAACTTAAAGATAACAACGCACAACAACATCTCATATCAACCCCAAATTTCCAACGACGACGCCTTTTTGGTTTATTTTCGGTTCTCGATTCTTAGAGTGTTTAAAGAGGTGTGTTGAGGGATATTTTGTGAGATATTAAACATAAGATTTAGAGATTTTACTTACTTGTTTGAGAGATCAAAGGAGGGTAGATGATGAATTAGGACTTAGCTGTAGAGAATTTCCCTTGATTCCTTCCATTTTCTTCCTTTTTCTTACCTTAACACTCAAAAGCAATGAAGTCTGGTTTCTCCCCCTCTCTTAGCCGAAATTATCAAGTGGAGAAGATGGTGTTTGGCTTTCTTTATATAGGCAAGGGCTAGGGGACACAAGGGGGACAAAAAGTACCTTTGAAAGACCTTTTTCTTCATTTTAATTAATGAAATATGAAGATGATTTGAGATGATTCAACTTTTGATAGCTAAAAATCAGATATGAAAAAGATAAATACAGCTACAGGTTAGATTGGGGGACAAAAATCTAATCCCCCATCAATCAAGGGGCTTTTCTTGGTTTTCGTGCCTTTATTGTGCAAGAAAACGCATTAAAAGTTATTTTGATGTATATTTTTAGTGTATTTTTCTACCGAGACCTATTATTTTAGTATATTTATGATAAATATAGTATTCTTATGTATTATTATAGTTTTTATAGTAATTGATTAAATAGATGCAGTCTTTTAAGTCAAATTAAGCTATTTTAACAATATATGACTTTTTGACTTATTTTATTGTGTATGAACTTCAATAATAATTTATTTATTTTTGTTAACCTATAACACCATATTATTATGTATATTACTTGTTCAACAAGTATTGGTTCATCATAAGGCTTGATTTAATACATTTCTCATCAATTTAAGCTAAAAAGAAAGTAAACAACTACTTTTTGGCACTCTTCCCAAGGTGGTCGGGCACTAAGGGGTATTTTTGTCGTTGTAAATGTTATTTTGTGTTTTTCTACTTAATTGTACTTAGATCTTTGATTTAGGGTGTCCATGTGTTAAAATTTGAGTTTTAAGACTTTTTGTTGTATTAGAGACAAAACGGTTCTTTTACCCTACTTATGAGGATTTTTTATTTCTAATATTATATTTCATATTGTTTACTTCATTTAGAATGTTGAAAAAATCTTCGGGTGTTAAGATTTTATTGCCTGAGTTTTGAACCTTTTTTAGGGTATTCGAATTGAACTTAGGGTTGTCAAGTCAAGTTAAGGTTTTAAACCTCTTTCGTGCTATATGGCCTTGTGGACTATCCGTCACTAATACTATGGTTTGAGCAGGGTCCTTTCATGGTTCATCAATCAGGTTGTTACCACTAGGGTCTGAACTGGGTCATTACAGAAGGCCCTGTTCGTGGAGATGGAGGAATCTACAGAAGATCTAAAGGCAAATTCTTAACGTACCCCAGATTATGGTATTAAAGATCCTAATGTACAAGAAGATCATGTTATTGGCTGCGCAACATCTTTTAGTTGACATGCACCATTAGAGGTAAGGTGTGCCATTTCGTTGTTGACTTTGGCAGTTGTGAGAATGTAATATCCGAAGAGGCGATCCAGAAGTTAGGTTCGAAGATAGCACAACACGCGAATCCTTACAGGTTAACATGGTTAAAGAAAGGCAATGAGGTAAACGTGATCAAAAGAAGCCTCATTTCCTTTTCTATTGGTCCAAAATATAAAGATAAGGCTTAGTGTGACGTGGTTGCTATGGACGCATGCCATCTACTTTTGGGGCAACCATGGCAATATGATCGATAGGCGAAGCATGATGGACGTACAAATACCTACAGCTCTATGTTTGGTGACACGAAGATTATATTCCTACCTATCAAAGAGGTTGATTGCAAACCATAAGCTACGGAGGGAATAAGTTTCCTACCGAAGGCAAAGTTCAAGGATCAGTTAGCAGAGACAAAATTGATATCTGTGTTGATTGGCAAGAAAAGTTTGAAGATTTCTGAATATGTTCCCGAATTGGTCAAACTTTTATTGACAAAACTTAGTGATGTGTTCCTAGAAGAGCTTCCTAGGGGTTACTGCCATTACGTGATATTTAGCACCAGAATAACTTGGTTCCTAGTTCGAATTTGCCCAATAGAGCCCATTACTAAATGAGTTCAAAAGAGCATGACGAGTTAAGAAGACAAGTAGAGGAACTGTTATCTAAAGGTTTTATCAGAGAGCTAGAGCCTAAGTCCCTGTGCAGTACCAACGTTACTTACTTTGAAAAAAGATGATTTGTGGTAGATGTGCGTGGACAGCAGGGCAATCAAGAAGTCTTCCCACCGAAAGCATACCTTGGGTTGGGTCCCTGGCGATTGTACCGAGTAAGAAATGGGGAGGAGGGTTCAATTTTATGTGGAAACTACTAATGAGAAGGAAGAGAGGGAGCTCCAAGAAGACGACTCAATCCTTCGCAGCATAACTTCTACACGGTGAAGTAATAAAAACCAGCAGCATTCAACATATTCAGCAATAGGGGGAAGCAAGAGTTATAGACTGCCCTAGCGATTTCTCTGGTGATTCATCTCGACGGCAGAGAACGATTGCTCTCAAGCGTTTCCTCTCAACATCGGGGCAAGTTTTGAATCTCTCTTGGGATAACGCCGAGGAACGACGAGGGCCAAAAAGGTTGAGATATTGTATGATCTGCAAGTTTCTTCTTTAGATCTAATTGTTCTGGTATTCCTGATACTCTGTTACTCCTTTCTTTTCTTCCTTTGCACAACTCAACCTTGATTTCTGTTTTGGTTTTGTGTTTATTGGATTGATTGGTATGGGGTCTTTGGGTTTTTGTTTTGGATTGATCGATGGGTCTTCTACTGAACAGTCTAATTAGGGGGACTCTAAAGGGTGAACTAGCAAATTATTAGGTTCTTCCTAACTATAAGGAGTTGAAGATGAGAGAAGAAGGGGAGGAGGCTTGTGAGATTAGGTTCAGGATTATGGGGAGAAGTATTGATAATGAACATCGAAGCTCTAGGGAGAATGTCACTACGGTCTTCATGGACAAAATTCCAAAGCAAGTCCATTCTTTTTGGCTATGCAATATTTTCAGCTAGTGTGGGCTTGTGGCGGATACCTTCATACCTCCAAAGAGAGGACAAAAGAGTAACACGAGATTCAGCTTTGTTAGATTTTGGGATCAAATGGTTGCTTTGAAATATATTCAAATCTATAATGGTGTTTGGTGTCTGGACCACTAACTAGTTTTGAGAAAAGCTTGGTCAGGTCCCAAGAAATCTTATATTCCTAGAACAGAGAGAACCAGTGCTCCTGAATATCAGCGTCCCATGTAAGAAAGTAAATCAAGCAAGGCAACCCCATTGAATCCCAAATCTAGAGCTAAGGATCCTCGAGTGGATTCGAAGGAGATCATCGAGACGAAGGAGGTTGACAAGGAGTGGGTTAAGTGTTGTGCGGTTAGGATTTCCAATGATCATAAAAGCATCAGTGGGATTCAAGAAGCTGAGGTCAGAGGGTATATTCGACATCACTATTAAACCCTTGGGAGGAGCTAAGGTCCTTATTCAATTTGTTGATTCTGAGGTAAAAAAGTTACTCCTTACAGAAGCGAGGGATTGGCTGGCATTCTAGTTCGAGGTGGTCTACGAGTGGAGTTATAATGAGTTCAACCTCACTAGAAGAGTGTGGGTCTATATCGAAGGGGTCCCTTTACATACTTGGAATGAAAACACTTTTGCTAAAATCGAGGGGAAATGGGGTGAAGTTATTGGTGTGGATGAGAGAACTAGCAGGAGGCTAGACATTGATATTGGAAGGGTGCTTGTGTCAACTGAAGTCAAGCGCCCTATCAATCAGTTTCTTAAGCTTCAAGTTGGAAAGTTCATTTATCTGGTCAGGTGTAGTGAACATGGTTTTCAAAAGTTGTTCTTATGGGGGAACCTCTAGGAAAAGAAAGAGCCATAAGTGCTAAAGCTAAGCAAGCAAGGTCTATTTCCCCTATCCATCCAAGTGAAATCTTTGCAATGACGGAAGTTGTTGAAGAAGATCAAGCTCTAGATACAAAGGAGTAATCCATGGTAGGTCCTGATAGTGGAGGTTTAAGAAGGAAAAAGATGGAGAATTTAGCATTAGTTAGCCAAGTTGAGGAATCGGTCTCCAATGTGGAAGCTAATAATTCAAATTACAACACGAATGGGGAAAGCTTGCTTAAGAAAATTAGTAATAGGCCAAAAGATGGATCCGTAATGTTGTGTACATTTAAAGAAGGTTAACTTGGGGCAACATTGATTCAGTTGCAAGGCGCCAGCGAGGGAGAAAATCAAAAGAATACAAGTTGTCTCATGGAGTCTGAGGCTGCTCGTGCTAGGGGTCTCAACGAGGAGATTGGAGTAAAGAAATATGTCAGCAATCGTTGACATAAAGGTTGAAGAAGAAGTGCCGGCCATTTTAAAAGGTGGAAGGAAAAAGAAGAAGAAAATGTTGTGTGAGTTAAGCTTGCTTAACTGAAAAAAGGGTGAAAGGGATGAAAAGTCGAAGAGAAGAAAAAAAGGGGTTAAATGGCAAAACCTCATGCCCTCTTTGTCACATTCATCCCTCTCTACACAAGATTTTTTGAATCATAACAATGTGATAAGAAGGAAAGCTGAATTAGTGCTTGAGACAGGACAGCTTCTGGGCCTTAAGTTCATTGGTGATGAGGAGCAAATATTGTCAACTATTATGGGCATGGAGGTGGCTGAAGAGAGATTGAGAAAGGGGTGGGGCTCCCAATTATAAAATTTTAATCAAGGAACAAAAGGGGGTTAGGAAGAATGGAGGAGAGTCTCTTTGTGTTCGAGAATGGGCTTCCATCTAGATCCATCATAAGTTTATCCATAGGTTTTGGTGTTAGAGTCAAGGATATTGGGTTGATGTTTTGTGCGAGTCGTCCTTAGTTGATATGTGTGCAAATTTGGGTTGGTGTTTTGTGAATGTTGGTTGTTTGTTGAAATGTCTGATAGAAGATAGGTGTCTTAGTAAGAGTTAATATGTGACTATGCTTAGAAAGGTGTTATGGTCAATGCGAGGGAGAGTTTTGTGGGTTGAGTTTTGCATTTGTTTTTCTTTTCTTTTTTTGTTTTTCCCTCATTGGGTTTACTTCTCATCAATTGTATCTTGTTTGGGCTTTGTCCTTACTCCCATGGAGTTATTTGGCTAAGTTGTTCTTACTTGGGTGGTGGATATAAAATTCTCTTTTTTCGATCAAAAAAAATAATAAATAAAATAACAGTAAAGTATAGATTTTCAATTCCTAGATTGGATGATTTGTTAAACTAATTAGCTGGAGCATAAGTGTTCACAAAGATGGATTTGAAGAGTGGCTACCACCAAATACGCATCAGACCTGATGATGAATGGAAAACTGCCTTTAAAACTAGGGAAGGACTGTACGAGTGATTAGTTATGCCTTTCGATTTATCCAACGCGTGAAGCACGTTCATGAGGATGATAAATCAAGCCCCACGACCATCTATTGGTAAGTCCATTGTGGTTTATTTTTTATGATATATTGATATATAGTGCTACACTAAAATTGCATCTGCAGCATTTACAAGAAGTCCTTATAATACTAAGAAGAGAGAAGTTGTTCGGAGCAATAAAAAGTGTTCTTTCTAAACGTATAAGGCGTTGTTCCTTCGCTATGTAGTGTTCAAGGATGGAATTTCAGTGGATGAATTTAAGGTCAAAGTAATCAAACAGTGGCCTAAACCTAAGACCATATTCGATGTGTGAAGTTTTCATGGACTGGCAACATTTTGTCCCAGGTTCATACCTCATTTTAGCTGTTTCATGGCTCCTATTATTGACTGCATAAAAGGGGAAAAATTCTTGTGGACCAATGAAGCGACAGTGGCCTTTGGGTTGATCAAGCAAAAGTTGACTTCTGCACCCATCCTAACATTGTCAGATTTTTCATGTCCGTTCGAGTTACATTGTGATGCATCTAATGTGGGAATTAAGGCTGTCCTTAGCTAAAACTCCAAGCATGTGGCGTTCTTTAGCGAGAAACTAAATGGTTTTGAATTGTAGTATAGTACTTACGACATAGACTTCTGTTATGTTGTTCAGTCTTTGAAGAATTGGTATCATTATCTTATCCACAGTGAGTTTGTTCTATACTCGGATCATGAGGCGTTGAAACATTTGAACAATCAAGATATGCTTTCTAATCAACATGCCAAGTGGGCTGCATATATCCAACGGTTCTCTTTTGTCATCAAGCACAAATCTGGAGCGTTGAATCGTGTGGCAGATGCACTCAGCCAGCGATCCTCCTTTTTAACCAAGATACACAATAAGGTACTTGGTTTTGATATGTTTTGTGAATTATTGGTATCTGATCCATTCATTTCTAGTGAACTTGATAAGATAGTGGTAGGGGTGCATACATCATTCCATATCTATGATGGGTTTTTGTTCAAAGAAAATCAGTTATGCATTCCTGAGTCTAGCTTGCATTTGAAGAACATCAAAGAAAAGCACAATGAAGGCCACACAAGGAGAGATACGGCTTACGAACTCGTGGCAACTTCTTATTTTTAACCTTTCATCCGGTGCGAAATATACAAGTTTGTGGAAGGATGTCATATCTGTAAAGTGTCCAAGGAAACTGCTACGAATGTTGGGCTATATACCCCACTGCCCATTCCATCTTAGCCGTGGACAGATGTTAGCATGGATTTTGTGCTGGGGCTGCCACGTACTCGGCGAGGGAGTGACTCTATTTATGTGGTGGTGGATAGATTCTCGAAGATGGCACACTTTATCCCAAGAAGACCATAGATGTCACGAAGGTGGCACAATTATACTTCAAAGAGGTTTATTCTTTCCATGGGTTGCCTTCCTCTATTGTGTTAATAGAGACGCACTTTCTCGGATAGTTTTAGCGTTGTTTATGAAAATTAGCAAACACCAAACTGGATTTTAATATTGCATACTACCCACTGACAGGTGGACAACCCGAGGTGGTGAATCGTTCATTGAGAAATCTTCTTCGCAGCCTTGTCAGTGATCATGTGAAGACATGGGATCAAAAGTTAAGCCAAGCGGAGTTTGCATTCAACCACTCTATCAACCGTAGTTTTGGATTTCTGCCTTTCCATATTATTTATGGTCTTATACCGAGATCCCTGCTTGACCTCACCCTAGTTCTAGATTTGAAGAGGATTCATGGTAAGGCCGAGGACACTACAAGACAAATGGAGACGAAAAGTGGTAATTTCACCAATGGAGACGAAAATATTTCGTCGCTCATTTCGTCTCCATAGTCTCATTGCAAATTCCTATTCACGACGTAATTATTATTTTGTCGCCCAATAAAAAATATAGCGAAGAAAATATTCGTCACGTATTTAGGAAGAAACTTGTCGCCTATGTACAAAATTCGTTGTTAAAAATTATCATAATTTTAAATAGAAATTTATGGCGACAAATAAGTTCGTCGCAAATGATAGTATTAACAACGAATAGTTTTCAATATTGGACCACTATTATCGTTCCGAATTAGAAATTTAAGACAACAAAATAATTCGTCGCGTAATGTAATATTAGCGACGAAAGATCATTGTCGTAAAGTTTTCACAACGAGTATTTCGTCAGAGAAGGTTATAATTTGCGACAAAAAAACATATTTTTGTTGCAAAAAGTTATATTTGGCAATAAAAAACACCATCGCAAATAGTACAAGTTGCACCTAAAAAATATTTTTTGAAAAAAAAAATAAGCTATTCATTTTGTCACTAAAAACTTTTATTTGTGGTCTATTTCATCGTAAAAAGTACTTTTTAAAATTTTTTGTACCTGTTTAACTATTTCATCTGTATAATATAAAATATTTTTAAATTTGTAGATTTATAAAATTACATGTTCAATTAATAATATATCTAAATTAATCATTCAACAATATCTAGAAATATAAACATAAATAATCCAACCTGACCATTATAAAATAGAAAAACAAAACATATCTAATAAAACTAATTAGAGTACATCCAACACTAAAACCAACTGAAAATAAATACAAATCAATATCAATATCCGATAAAATAAAACAAAAGCTACCAAATGTCGAAACCAATATATGTTTTGTCCAGAATAATTATCACAAGCTCAATGCATATCCAATCTCCAAATCCATATCAATATCGGATAAAAATAAAACAAAAGTAACCAAATCTCAAAACCAATATATTTTGTCCGTAATGATTCCCATCAACTCAATGCATATCTAATCTACAAATACAATAGAAGAACCAAGTCAAATTCTCACAAATCATATTTATAAAATTAAATATTTTAACTTCGTAATCAAATATAAGTAAGAGAAAGATTTGCATCACAAACTCAAATTGGATATCCGTGTTCAATATTTATTTGTTGATTTGTTGTACTAATGGAATTACACTGCAATATGTAATTTATTGCACACTTCTCTACCTTTACATCCTAGTGTCTATGGAAGTATTAGCGCTCATGCCCGAACCTTTTCGTACATGTGCTGTGAGTTAACAACTTTGTTATTTTTTCATTTATGTTAGATAGTTATAACATGTTTAATAGTGATTTACAAAAATAATTATTATGCAAAATTAAGTATATAAAACAACTAACCAGATAGAGTCTCCACTAGTAGATGAATAATCTCCACTCCCAAAATGACCATTGAATCATTGGCCCTTCAAAAATTCTATGATACTCGATGCCATCTCCTCATGTCACTTGTTCGCTTGTTGAAGCTCTACTATCTGCATCTCAAGATGCCTCACATACTCATTGTTCTCGGTAGATGTAGAGTGTTCCTATGAAAAGAGGAAGGTCTCAAGCCAAATCCTTTCACGTAACCCAACCTTGGTTTAAGCACCTTTCTTAATAGCTCTTCTGGGCTCAATGGTATAACACCAGGTTGAGAGCAATTTTTTGCCTGAATTTGTATCATTTTCTCCTACAAGTTTCAAAAAATTTACATTAAGAATGCATAATATGTGCAATTTAGCAAACTTAGATATTGTATAAGATGTTCACATACTTATTCTGGGACTCTGGTAAAATCCACTTCTGAGTGCTTTGATTGAAGTGGGTTGACTTGTATATCACCGGTAAGTCAAGTAATTGACCTCCATTGGATTGTGCCTGAGACATTAATTATTACATCTTAAATAAAAAGCTTAATTGGCATTTTTATTAATGTCATCAATATAAATAATTTAAGTAGACGCACTGCACTTTCAACCCTGACTAGAATTGATTTTGAACTACATCTGTGTTTATTTTTCATTTGAGCCTTATTTGCGATGTTAACTTCTGATTGTTTCTATAAGCAATAAAAATCGATAGGAAACCAATAAGACATGATTTAGTTAACATAAATTAATAATAAATAATAAAGAAACATAAATATCTTTAACTTACCTTAAACTTCTCATTGTTCTACTTCTTCTCAATGAGATCTATCCACTGATTGATATCAACACCTCTCGGCGGGTTGCTTCGAGCATACTGCTCTCCTTTTTCCTGCACAAGCATTTTGAACTTTCAATGCAACTTGCATATGAAGTCACTTAGTCTCCGACCACACTTCGTGACCAATGCTTTGTTTATATCAATTGGATCACCCTGTAGGTCAAACTGATCTTGAAAAATATAATCGACAAGTAATGTTATTCATGCGAAACAATTATATTGTAGTTTTAGACACAAGATTGTATTACCATCAGGCGTTGTAACATTGGAGCTTTCATTGTATCATCCACTTCCTTCCATTTGCGAACGACAAAATTTGGTGCATTTGTTCGAACCTCGACGCTAATTTTAGATGCAAGTTTATTGGCAAGCGGTCCAACAGGAGCACAAAACCGTGCTAGAATAGGTACTTGCAGCTTTACTCCTTTCTCTACAAGCTTGGAAACCTCTATACCACGTGTGGGGTCACGAACATGCCTATTTTGTGATGCTAATTAAAAAGTACAGTTAAGGTAAATTATATGAGAGAATATAAGCAAACTAGAACATGACCCATACCAAACTTAAGTCAAACCCAATCAAAACCCAATATGTTCAACTAAAAAATTACCAACTCAAACACTACAAAAGATAAGTATAAAAATGAGAAGTCTGGCTTAAAAAGGAAAAAGACAAAAAAAGTATGATATCTAGCTTAAATAGAATGATATTTGGCTTAACAAGGAAAAAGATAGAAAAGTACATTAAAAAGAAACAAAAGGTCAAAGGTCTTAATATCTTATATATGTTATTAATCTGTTGTTGTCACGCCCTCGACTTCGAGGCACATGAACCCCATGAGACAACCTAACTTTATTAATTCAATATTAGGAATAACCCCTTTTAAAAAAGAATCGTTAAACTTAGCTTATTTTAAAGGTTGTCACTTTCTCAACTTCAAAATCTTCTAAGTATAAATTTTAAAAATTTTGGCAGAATCTCTTCTGTTTTTTGGACTATTCCAAAATTTCATTATCACATGTGAAACATAACAGTACAATACACTTGGGCACTGCCCGATTCTCAATTCCCAATCATAGTCTAAATTATTCAATAGCCAACAATTCCAGTCTCAATACGAATGCATCCATATTTTAACCAAAACCTCCTAGAACTAAATAAACATTCATTCTAACCATTTCATATGCATAATACTTACTAGAACTAAGCTGTCTTACCTATGGTATTGGTCTTATTGCTGCTACATCTATGGCATGAAATATTGGATTGCAATTTGATCAACAACTAGGGTGTTTCATTAGGATTTATGACTTCATAATATTTGTTGTAAAACCTGCAGGTAGCTGTTGGGGACGTTATATACATTGAAGCCAATAGTGGTGCAGTAAAAAGGGTGGGCAGGAGTGATGCTTTTGCTACAGAATTTGATCTAGAGGAAGAAGAGTATGTTCCACTTCCCAAAGGGGAGGTTCACAAAAAGAAAAAGATAGTGCAAGTTTGTTTCAGTAAACTATGAGATCTTCATATACTATAAAATTATTTTTTATGATAATTGAAGTTGTGATACCATGCATGAGTTAATTGATGTTTATCCTTCTTTTTATCTTGTTGTTTCAATTACCAGTTACTTGGTTTCACTCTCAAGCTGATCAATGCGGTGTGCATGGGCTCTGTTGATATCTTAGGTGCTATTTCCTTCGTAAAGAACATAATTGTGTAAACCACGTTTTCCGAAGAATGTGGATTTGAGGTGCATATTCACCCAATTAAGCTATGAGAATTGAATTTCTGAAAAGGTTTCGGCCACACAGTATGAAGTTCTGAAAATGCAAAGATAGCAATGCTAACCCAAGATCTTACGTAAGTTTGACTCTTTGTTTCTAACTTTCTATGGCATAATCTAAGGTGATACTATGCTTATAATCATTTTGTGCTAAATATTAAGAGAATTAATTTTTTTTTCAAGTTTATTGAAATATTCGCTTCCTTCCAAATATATCTGACTATTTTGGCATTGTGTTTCTCAGTTGCTCCCCCATCAAGCCATCATGGAAGGGGTTTATTTGGGAAAATAGAGATTACTACTTTCCTTCCCAAACATGATCTATTTGCCAATTATACCTGATCAATTGTTTTCTCAGGGTATGTTAGCTAGTGGTTGAATGATTCATAGCGATTTAGCAATTCTAGCTTTAACTTTTTAACTAATGAGGGTTCACAAAAATTACATGATGATTTAAGAGTCTATAGTTGGAGGAGGTGTTAGAACCGCCAATTTCTTTTGTGTCCTATTATCTTTACTGCCTTATTTTAAGTTCTGGTTTTGTTCCGATTATCCTTAATCTTCTTATTGGCAAGGTAGGAGTCGTAACTAAAATGTTTGAGAATATCACTTATTTCTCCTTAGATTTCTCAATGCCATTGTTGTCCCTCAGGTTATGGCGAATCATTTGTTATAATTTCTAGTTAATGTTTGTGTGAATGAAGTTTTGAGTAGGTAAGAAAACCAAACATAGCACATGGACAGGATGAGAGTAATTTCTTACCAATGCTTGCAGATGCAATCAAATTGGCTTGGGCCTCAACATCTACCTCAGTAGGTGATATGGGTTAAGTGCATATATCAACATATGATGAGATCTCCCTATTACGAAGTTGACAGCGATCTGGTAGCATATTTGTGACCTGCTTTAACATAAACAAGATAGTCATCATAATAATATATGCATAAATGTATACAATGATAGAAAAAAAACATAAATTATTCTATATTTGTCATGTTAAGCGTACATGTATATATTATATACCTCGTGCTCAAAAGAATCAGAGGACT
>JAOTRH010447679.1:0-65722 GCA_034768845.1 Heliamphora exappendiculata | reverse complement strand
ATCCTTGGAGGTGTTCCAGAGATCGTAGGAGCCGTTTTATCCTGGGAGAGTGACGCCGGTGAAATCCCTACAACACATTCGGTAGGCGGCGAATCATTCTTAAGGAAACTGCGATTGCAGGACTCGGTTTGAAAATTTCTTTTTATTATTCCTGTTATTTCATTCTCTGTAAATTTCATATTTATGTAATTTGTTGAAAGCTTAATAAAGATGTATTTTCTGGATCCCCGAGCATGTATTTTATGTCGGCGTTGGAAATTCTCCCAACAGATAAAAGGCTTGGGCTTTGGCTACAGGCTCGGGCCTCAGGCCCGGGCCTCTAGGTGAGCTTTGGGCGAACTTTCACTGGGTTTTAAATTTTTTGGTGTTATTAGCCTGAGGGGTTTTGAGTTTTGGGTTGGGTTTAGAAAATTTATAAAAAAGAAAAAAAAAGGGAAGAAGACGCGCATAGGATGCCGCACCCCATCCCCCCTCCAACGCGTCTGCTCCACATCACCGGCCCCAACGCATCTGATCCACACCATCGACCACCTGTTGCCGCCGTCCACGCCAACCACCACCACCGGCAACCCTGTCGCCGCCCCTCGTCGCCGTTTCGCCACCGCCAGACTCTCTCCTCCCATTTTCTCTCTCTCGGCTTCTCTCTCTATCTCTCGCCACCGTTCCGCCGCCAGACTCTCTCCTCCCCTCACCACTATTTTCATGTCTTTGTTTCATTTGCATGAAAGGGAAGGGGGAAACCCGTATGTAAATATGCATTGTATATGTGTGTGTTTGGTTGATCTTGGTGTGTGTTTTGTGGTTAAAGATGTGTGTGTGTGTCTCTCTCTCTCTCTCTCTCTCTCTCTCTCTGTGTGTGTTTGGGATTTAGATGTGCACTGTGTGTGTGCGCGCGCGCATATAATCTATTGTGAGTGTGAGTGTGTTTCGAGCCTCAAGCCGAGCCTATGGGCGGGCTATTGGGCGGGCAGGCATCGGGCCAGCCCGCTCGGCCTACGGACTTGAGGGGATGGCCTAGGCCCAAAAATGCATAGTATGGGCTCGGGCCGGGCTCGAGCCTTTACTGTGGCTTGGTCGGGCCGGGCCTACACAGTAACAGGCCCCGAGCGGGCCCCGGGCCACCCGCAGGCCTCAGTCCGTTTTTACACCCCTAAGCACGGTGCTGTGCCCGGACAGTGGGGAAACAATAGGGTGTGCCGAGGCGGTGGCAGTGGCAATTTTTTTAGCAGAAATGTGATTTGTAGTAACTGAATTTTGTAAGATTTTTGGTTAGCTACAAAGTTCTAACAACATGAAAAGACTAAGATTCTTATTCTAACAGAGTTGCAGGTTTTCTGGATGAATAGAAATTCTTTAGTTAAAGTGTTATAAATCGACCATAAAAATTAAAATTTAATGCATTTATTTATTTATTTAAATGCGTGAATACTTTTATTTTGATTTATTTATTTTATTCTGGTTTAATTAATTCTAATTAATTCGAAATTATTATTTTTTGTAATAAAAAAATAAAATAAATTTTTTTTAATAAAATAAATTTTTTTAAAAGAAAATTTAGAATTTTATTTTAACATTAAAACATATTTCAGATGATTTTTTAAAAAAAAATTGAATATCTTTAAAAAACATGATGGTTAATTTTGAATTAATTAAAAAGAATTTAATTTTAATAATTCTTTTTTGAATTATGTGTAGTGGAAAATAAAATTAAATTCTTAGTTTTTAGTTAAAATTTATTTTTTTAAATAAATAGAATTTGAGAATTTTATTTGTTACACAAAAAAATACGTAAAGTTGGTTTAAAAATCAGTATCTTTTGCAACGTGTGATTTTTTAAAAATTATAAATTTATATTAATTAAACAGATTTTATAACCTCAAAATATTTTAAAAACTAAGTGGGTGAGAGAATTTATTCGCAGATAAATCACGCGGTCTCCATCACTAGTTTGTAGGTAATGTAATTAATTTTGCATATTGGCGTTAGGGCCTTCGTCCCCATTGAACATAATTAATTACGGGATCACCGGTACGAACCTCCTTTAAGGATAATTCTAGGTAATTATTAGCGTAAATCACTTTTTCATCTGAAAGATTCATTTCGAAGCGATTGATTTAGGATTAAGTGATGGCTTACACTTAACTATAAATAATAGTATCTTCTCTATCTGCGTCACTGCTATTATTTATTGGACCGAAACTACGCCAACTATTTAATTTTACTTGGCAAAGTCTATTGCCTAGATAGTAAAATTAATTGAAATTGGCCTGCTTGGACAAATGATGAATAGTAGACGTCCTTCCCATCAACTCATGTTATTCACAGTGTACTAAGCTGCTAGCGAATGTTTTTTAAAATGGTAGAAAAAATCGATTTTAAAATAAAATTCAAAGTATTGCTCATCATAACTAATGATTTTTAATTATGTGATTCTTATGATTAAATATGACTTTCAATCAATTCACTACTATACTCAAAGAAAACAAATTTACGGATCGTAAATATATTGACTAAAAAAGAATCTAGATATAACTTTAACTACCGATGGTGTTCTTAGAAAATCAGAAAATGTGTTTGTTTCTGAAATAGATTCTTCCTCTAACCTGAAAGACAAGAAAAAAATGTTCATAAACAGGGTAGCACAATTTTCAAGGTAGTTAATGGGTCATAGACTGGTGTAAAAAAGCTAAAAGACGAATGTTTTTACTACAACAAGACACGGCACTAGAGAAAGTAATATCCAGTTTATCATGGCAAGTTGAACAACATAGATAATTTCTATTCACTAGTTGTGAAAATTTATTTTGCGGTGTTATCTATTGATATCTGGTGTGTAGATAAAGGAGGCACTAATCATATCTGTAATTCATTGCAGGGGTTCTAGAAAAACCTATAACTTAGTGATGGAAATATTTACCTGCACATGGGCAATAATACAAGGGTGGCAGTAGTTATAATGGAAGATATCACAATTAATTTTAGTAGGGATAGGATTTAATATTGAGATATTATTTTTACGTACCTTCTATTTGAAGAAATTTAATTTCTATTTCTAAATTGGTTAAAGACGGATATTTAGTTTATTTTAATAGCTTTGTGTTTATTAAGGATAATAAACGATTTATCTATGCTAGTATATTAGTGGATGATCTTTATATTATTACTCATATATCTCTTACACTTCAACTGAATAAAATTGAATAATACATCTAATTCACCATTTAAGAGAAAGAAACCTCCTTTAATGAATCAAGCGTATCTTTGGCACTTACCCCTAGGTCATATTTATCCAAAAAGAATACATAGAGTGAAGATGGACCTTTGAGTTCATTGGAATTGAAGGCACTTTCAATCTGTGAATCCTGCTTGGAGAGTAAAATGATCAAGAGGCCATTTTCGGTTAAAGACTATAGAGCTAAAGAACCGTTAGAACTGGTTCACTCTAACTTATGTGGACCTATGACTATCGGGGCTAGAGGAGGCTTTGAGTATTTTGTCACTTTTATCAACTATTACTCAACATATGGATATATTTATTTGATGCACCGTAAGTCTGAATAATTTGATAAATTCATAGTATTTAAGGCGAAAGTGGAGAAGCATCAAGGGAAATGTATCAAAACACTTCGGTCTGGCCGTGGGGGCAAGTACCTCTTCGGAGAGTTTAAGAATTATTTGTTGGAGGAAGAGATTAGATTTCAGTTGACTACACTAGGCACTCCACAACAGAATGGTGTTGCAGAAAGAATGAATATGACTCTTTTAGAGATAGTGAGATCTATGATGAGTTATTTAGACTTACCCGATTCGTTTTAGAGATTTGCATTAGAGACAGTAACTTATACTCTGAACTTGGTACATTCTAAGTCAATACTTTCTACTCCTACAAAATTGTGAACCGAGCGCAAGCCTAGTCTAAGAAATTTAGATTTTGGGGTGTCCAACACATATGTTGAAAGGGAATACGGATAAATTAGAATCGAAAACGAAAGTCTGTTTCTTTGTTAGATATCCCAGGGGAACAAATGGTGATTTATTTTATAATCTTAAGAATCAGAAGGTCATTGTGAGTGCCAAAGCCCGATTCTTGGAAGAGAATTATGTAATGGACCACAAGCCTAAGAGTAAAAATATTTTGGAAGAGCTGAGATGAAATAATAGTAGTACAGCAGAAGCGCCACAGGAAATTGTCATTGTATCCCATTGTCTTGTTGTAGTGGGAGGATTATCAGGACACGTGTAACTCCTAAACCAGATCGGGGTGCTGCCATTAACATGCTAGTTTCACCACCAGATGAGCATGTGGGTAATGGTGCATATGGTTCAGAATCAGCATAGCGTGTCATTGCTAGTACACAAGTAGTGCCTCGTCGTAGTGGGAGGGTTGTTCGTCAACCTGATCAGTATATTTTTTTAAGAGAGTTTTTGGACAAGATTCTAGAAGAATTAGATACGAAACCCTAAAACTATAATGAAGCACTCCAAGATAAAGATGCAGAATTATGGAAAAGGGATATGAATTCAGAAATGGAGTTTATGTACTCTAATCAGGTCTGAAAACTTGTGGAACCACCCAAATGGATAAAATTCATCGATGCAAGTGGATCTATAAGTGGAGAAGAGGAGTAGACGAGAAGGCAAAAACCTTCAAAGTTAAGCTTGTTGCAAAAGGGTTTACCTAGAAAGAAGGGATCGATTATGAGGAGACCTTTTCATCGGTAGCCATGCTTAAGTCTATCCAGATTCTCTTATCCATTGCGCCTCATTTCAATTATGAAATTTGGCAAATGGACGTTAAGACAGCTTTTCTTAATGAAAGGCTTGATGAATGTATCTATATGATACAACCAAATGGTTTCATAGCAAATGGCCAGGAGCACATGTTGTGCAAACTTAAGAGATCTATTTATGAACTTAATTAGGCATCTAGGTCTTTGAACACTCGATTTGATCAAGCCATTAACTCTTATGATTTTGATCAAAGTCTTGACGAGTCCTGTGTGTACTAAAAGCATGATGAAAGTGTTGTGGTGTTTCTAGTACTTTACGTGGATGATATCTTGCTCATCAAAAACGATGTGGAAGTGTTATCTTCAATGAAGGTATGGTTATTCGGCCAGTTAAATATGAAAGACTTGGGAGAAGTTAGTCACATCCCCAGGATCAAGCTTGTGCGAGATCAAAAATAAAGAATGTTGGGCTTATCACAAGCTACTACATTGATATAGTCTTTGCTCGTTTTAGCATGTAGGATTCCAAGAAAAGAGTTTCTCCCTTTCAGGCATGGTATCACTTCATCCAAGGATCAGTATTCTAAAACACCTAATGAGATAGAGAAGATGAAGGCGATTCTTTATACTTCGGTAATAGAAAACCTCATGTATGTTATACTTTGCACTAAACATGATATCTATTTTTTCGTTGGCATGATTAGCAGATATTAGTCTAATCCGGGCCAAGAGCATTAGACAGCTGTAAAAAATATAATTAAGTACCTGAAAATGACTAGAAATTATATGTTATTTTACCAGCCAGATGATCTAGTACCTTTGGAGTACACAGGTTCGAATTTTTAGTCAAATAAGAATTAGCTTATCTCGAGATATGTGTTTACCTTAGGAGGTGGAGCCATAAGTTGGAGGAGTATCAAGCAGTCTTGTGTTGTTAATTCCACCACGAAAGCCGAGTACGTGGTAGCTTCTGAAGCAACTAGAAAGGTCATTTGGCTCAGGAACTTTCTCTGGATCTAGATGTGGTGCCTTTAGTAGAGTTGACTATTGCATTTTATTATGTCAATAGCGGAGCGGTTGATAACTTGAAGAAATCAAGAGTTCACAAGAAAGGAAAGTACATCGAGCGTAAATATCACATAATACGAGAGATTGTACAGAGATGTGATGTTGTTGTGACTAATATTGCATCAAGAGATAACTTTGCAGATCATTTTACAAAGAGCTTATCAGCTAAGACTTTTTGACAGTCATGTAAAGGGTATGAGAGTTAGATGTATTGCAGCATGATTTTGAGTATAAGTGGAAGATTATTAGGGTTATATACTAAAATCATGATTTTAGGTTTTAGTATTTAATTTTATTTTTTAATAAAATTAGTTTTTTTTATTTTTTTAAAAAATCTGAATGAGCAATGTATGCATTTAATTATTTATTTGATATCGTGCATGAATATTTTTTTATTCTACATAGTATTTAATCTGGTGTGTAAAATTCGGCTTACACACGAAAGATCAGATTAAAAGTTATTGTGAAATATAAGTTTTTGGTTCATAGTTTAGATGGAATTGAATAAACTATCGATACGATTGTAGTACAGAATTTTAGTAGACATATCTTTGTTACAGAGAACAGATAATAGTGTCGTCTATTATTCTGACTCGATGTGCTACTACACTTAATGTGTATTGAACAGGACCAAATTGGTATAATAATTTTATACTGATTTTATAAATTAATTTACACCCATGGTTATTATGAGTAAACATACTCTTAATTCCGAAATAATTATTATTTGTGTATATTTAATATTCGTTATTTTGATTCATTAAATAGTGCGATCTTGTATAGGTCTATAATCCGAGTGAGTTAGATAGCGATATTAATTATATAGTGAATATTAATTATTGACGGAATACACATTCTGAATAATTAGGATTGATGATACCCCATAAGAAAGCTTATAAGTTTTAACCAAACCAAACCTTGCAGGTGGATTTTATAATTTGGCAGTCAAATAAGTTAAGCGGAACGACTTAAAATTTTTTTTAAGAATTCGATTAAATATAATGATCAGTAATTTAATTTAATCGGCGAGTATCTATAATCTTAACATAGGGAGAATAAATAAATATTTAATAATAGGAGCTCGAATACTATAGTTTTGAGAATAAGACTGAAAGTACAATTATAATTTTTTAGTGGAATGAATTATAATTTATATTTTTATGAAATTACTTCTAGATTAAGGCATAATTTAATAATTACATTGGAAGCCCATGTCTTATTTACTCCACGGGTCCCTTCTGTAGCCTATTTATATGTTGTTATAAAACTTGATGGCATAATTCATATTATTCAATCAGTGATTGGGTGGATAGGATTTTCACATTCTCTGAAAATTCTAAGCCTAATTAAGAAAGTTTTGAAGAACACAATAAATAAAAGCCCACTCTTTGTTCGTGTTTAGCATTCGAGAATACAATAGAAAACTTGTGTCGAAAATTTGACTAGAAGTCAAAAATAGCGACAGATCGTTAATCGAAAATTGTTGCAGCAACAAAAATATCCAACCAGATTTTGAAATGCATAATCTTAAACTAACTTTGGGAGTATTTTACCAGGTATTATTTTGATTGTTCGATATCAAAACTTTTAATCTATAGCATGTTTGGCGTTTGTCCATCTAAAATATTTTTGACTAAAATCATAAACATAATATTAGGATCTTAGCAGTTTGCCCCAACAATTGGTTCTTAATTTTTAACTTCTCAAATGTATGCAAATACAAAAAGTGGGGGTAAAGAGTTAGACAGCTCGAGCGATGTGTCTGCGTAGGTTATATAAAGTGGCAGCTAAGAGCCTTGGCTTGTGGACCTAATCTTGTTCAACAAGCTTTTTTCTCTCTCCCTTAACAGAAAAACCAAAACCTTAGCCTTTTCTCTAGCTTTTGGCTTGGTTCGGATTCAGTTCTTGGCGTTACGATAGTGGAACGTCGATATACTCGCAGTGGGCTTTGCATCTATCCAAACAAAATCTTATTTTGGTGACTTTGGCTTTTTGGCAGTGTTTAAAACTTTAAGTTTTTAACTCTCTATTTTGGCAGTGTTTAAAACTTTAAGTTTTTAACTCTCTATTGTAGGATTCTAGACTGTTTTACTTTAAAAGGATGTTACATGTGATTATATACATTTGTACCATTTAAAATGTTATAAATGTCGAACTTTGTGTTTAAACTGTGTTAGGTTGGATAAAAAGCATGTTAAGCTTTTTTCGATTTATTGCAAAAGTTGGTAGATATATGTGTACGTGATTTTTAAAAGGACGAGTTTTGAAAACTAAAAGGATTTATGTATACGTTGTGGAAACATAGTTTTGAGGGGTTTGGAGCTAACATTTGGGGTTAAGCTGTGGTTTCAACGTATAGTTGATGGATGAGTGCCTTTAAATGTTGTCCATAGCTGTATGCCTCTCTAAATTTATGGCCACTATGTGTGTAACTTGGGATTCGATTGCTCCTGCGGTAAAAAATCGTAAAGAATTGTTTAACTGGGAGAGGTACTTGTCCTGCGGTGAAAGACCATAAAGGATTACAAAATTGGGGTGGATGTTGGTCCTACCATGAAAGACCATAAAGAATTTGCATAATTGGATTAGCACTGTCCCTCGGTGGAAGACCATAAAATAGTGCAAAGTGTATAGGAAACATTGTGAGTTGTGGAAACCTAGTTGGAATGTAACGTGTTATGTATGATTATTGAACTGTTGAATGTTATTGAATTATATGAAAACTCTGCGGTTTTGATGATGAAAAACCATTTTGTGGTCAAGTTGTTTATATAATCTGCGATTACATATTATACTTTTAATTTATACAAGTCTATTTTCTATTAGGTTTCAACTCACATTGTGAGATTTAAAACCTTTCAAATGAAAATGATTACGTAGCTTGATCTTGAGGAGCCCTGGAGGTGGCGAAGAACGAAACTCTTTGTTTTGTAGATCAGTAGTTATTACTGGTTTTGTTAATGGATCATGTAATTGTTAGGGTTAGTATACTGAAAATTATGTTTTTAGTATTTAATTTTATTTTATGAGGATCTTTTTGAATAATGTATGCATATCATTTATTTGTTATGCATGAAAGTTCAACATTCTGTATAGTATTTAATCTGGTGTATAGAGTACGACTTACACACAGAAGATCAGATTTTAGGTTCTTGTAGAATATAAGTTTTATGTTCACAATTTATATGGAAATGAACATACTATCGGTACAACTGTAGTACATAATTTTAGTAGGCCGTCTTGGTTATGGGAAACAGATAATAGTTTCGTCTATTGTTCTAACTCTCTGTATTAGTACACTTTGTGTGTATTGAACAGAATATTTAGGGCAATGAATTTTATACTGACTATATAAATTAATTCACACCCCAAGATTATTATGAATAGTGCTTATACTCTTAATCCTAAAATAATTATTGATTTGCATATATTTAATATTAGTTGTTTTGATTCATTAGAGGGTGCGATCTTATATGAGTTTATATTCCTGGTAAGTTGAATAACAGTATTATTTATATGGTAAATATTAATTATTGACGGAATTCACGTCCCGAAAGATCAAAATTGACGATACCCCCTTAAGGAAGCTTATAAGTTTTGACCGGGCAAAACTCTGCAGGTGGATTTGATTATTCGGCGGTCAAATAAGTTAAACGAAAGACCATAAGAAATATCAAGATGTCGATTAAATTAAATTGTTAGTAATTAAATTTAATTGGCGGATATCAAAAATCTTAATATGGGTAGAAATGGTAAGCATTTAATAATATGAGCACAATGCAAGAAGGTCTTGAGATTATAGGTCAGAGTGCAATTACAGTTCTTTAGTGGTGTAAACTGTAATTTTATATTTTATGAAAATTGTAAAAATCGCTGCGTCTTTTCGTAATTGCATAAACCGCTGATAGGTGTCTGGTTTTCACTTGAAGTCTTACTCATAATTACTCCATAGGTCCCTACTGTAACCCTATATATATGTGGGTAGGCTGAACCAGTATTATATCATACATAATATCATATTTTGTCTTTTAAGACTGAAGATATCTGAGTTATGCCGGTACGAGTTCTCGATAGTTCATAACCCACATTATGTTCGATGATCGCGTAAGGGAATACAGTGGAAGATCTGGTATGAGTTTCAACTCGAAATCAAATCGTAGTTGAAGAATCGATCAAAAAAACGTATTCTTCTAAATTAACTTTGGTTGCACGGGTTTTGTTTTGATCGTTCAACGTCTAAAGTTTTATCTGAAATCCGTTTCGGCATTTGCCAGTCCAGTTAATTTTTTTTACCTAAAATCGTTTACAAAATAATGATCTTTGCAGTTTTGCTCCCAACAAATTAGTATTATAGCCGTTTTGTTTTTTATTTACGGTTATCGGGACCGAATAGTTTTAGAACTGTTGCTAACTTTGTTTTGCAGGCGTTCTAATCTCGTTTTTGTAATCATCATTTATTTTCATGTTTGATTGAATGCGTGGATGATGATTATTTTTTTTTTTACAACGAGAGTTGATCGTGGTAGATTGATTACGAATTCTACACAACTAAAGTTAATTACATTGATCGTGGCATATGATCAATGTAAATATTATTGTTTTTTAGTTTTTAGTTTTTTATTTATTTTATCTTATCAAAATAAAATTAAAAAAATAAAAAGAATGAAGAACAAGTTGATGAACAACAAGCTACGGCAGTGGTTTTTTTTATCCTATCAGCAGCGCACAAAGCTTGAGCAAACCGCCGGTACTCCAAGTAAAAAGCCAACACTGTTTTTCCCTAAAGAAGCGGCGCTGAAGCAAGAAAATTCATAGGCGGCAAATTTTTTTTGGAGCTTGAAAAACAGTGGTTTCCAAGCACTAAACCAGCAGCGGTGAAGCAGTTTCGGCCAACAGGGGCAGCGCTGGGTTGTGGATTAAAAAAAAAAAACACAAGCAGTTTCAGTAAGAAGCGGAGCAGCCAAATGAGGCCCAAGCGTCGGCACACACTGTTTCACAGCAGTGTCGCTTTTTCAAAATCAGAGCAGGGGCGCCGGATTCCATACTGCTTCATTTTTTTTTTTTTCAAAGCAGTTTTTGTTTTCCAAAAATTCTTTCACAACAGTTTCACTACAGCAATGGTCTTCAAAAGGACTTACAACGTAACAGTGGCTTTTGGTTTAAGAAAAAAGAGAAACAGTGGCTTTGGTTTTCTTCAACGCAAAACCCAAAAGCAATTCCGAAACTGTTTTGAAGAAGAAGACAGAAAGAAGAAAAAAAAAAAGGGCGCCGGCAAGCCTCAGCCGAATCTGTTTTGATAAGATAGAATTGAAGAATTCTCATATAATTGGGATACAAAAAGTTGAAACAAATTGAACTTTTCTAACTTATTTTTAAGTAGGAGACTGAAACTCTTTAGAGTTTCAATTCGATCATAAAATTGAGATATTTTTTTATATATATTTTGTATTTTATTTTTTTCATTAACTGTGTGAACGATATATATTTGTTTTATTTATCATGTTAATTTAATTAATTCGAATATTCAGTTTTAATTAAAATATTTTGTAACAAAAAATAAAATTAATTTTTTTAATTAATTAATTTTAATTAAATGGAAAAATTTTAGATATTTCTTTTTACAAAATATTACATTTAAAGATGATTTTTTTAAATAAGATAACTTGAAAAAACGTGAGGATTAATTCCGAATTTTTGAATTAGTTACGTGAAAAAATAATCAAAATAAATTATTATTTTTCAAAAAATGTGAAACGAAAAATAAAATAAATTAATGCATTTAATCACTACCTTAACTGAAAAGCTAGAGAAAAAACTATGCATTTATTATAAAAAAAATTGTTACGCATTTAAACACGAAAAGATAGTTTGATAAATTATAATCTTTGGAATCGTGTACACGGAAAGATGTTTCATTCTTTCAGATTGTGTATTTTTTAAAATTAATAAATTTATTTTAATTAAAAGGATTTTTATAATCTCAAAAAATATTTTAAAAATCTAAGTGGGAGAGAAAATTTATTCACAGATAAATCCCGCAGTCTCCATCACCAGTTTGTAGGTGATGCAATTAAATTATGCGTGTTGGCAGTAAGGCCTTCGTCCCCCTCGGACAGATTAATTGCTATATTGCCAGTACAAACCTTCTTTAGGAATAATTCTAGATATTTATTAGTGTGGATCACTTCTCCATTTGAAGGGTTTATTGCAAAGCGATTGATTTGGAATTCGGTGATGGTTAACACTTAGCTATATATAGTAGTTACCTTTCCATCTGAGTCACTGCTATTATATATTGGATCGAAGCTATGTCATCTATTTAGCTTTACTTGGCATGGTCAGTTGCCTAAATAGTAAAATGAAAAGAAATTGACATGTCTGGTCTTATGATGGATAATAGACGTCCACCCATCATGACATGCTATTCACAGGTTACCAGGCTACTGACCAATTAATTTTAAAATGGTAGAGGAAACCAAATTAAAATGAATTCAAAATTTTGCTCGTCATAATTAACAGTTTTTTAATTATTTGATTCTCAAGATTAAAATGACTTTCAACTCATTTGGTTTAATACTAAAAAAAAATAAAGTTACGGGACTGAACTATGTTGACTGAAAATGTAACTTGGATCTAACTTTAACTACAAATAGTATTCCTTCAATATCAAAAAATATGTTTATTTTTGAAAAATGTTCTTTTTCTAGACCGAAAGGCTTGAAAAAAAGAAAAAGATTCAAAAACAGGGAGACACGATTTTCAGGGTAGTTAGTAGGCCACAGACTGGTGTGAAAAAATCGAAAGGCAGATGTTTTTACTATAACTAGACTCGACACTAGAAAAAGCTATGTCCAGTATTTCTTAGAAGGCAGAACAAACATGGTAATTTCTATTCACTAGTTGTGAAAACATGTGTAGTGGTGTTGTCTACTGGTACTTGGTGTGTAGATACGGAAGCCACTAATCATGTCTGTAATTCATTGTAGGGATTCTAGAAAATCCGACAACTTAGTGATGGGGAGATTTACCTGCATATGGGTAATAATTCAAAGGTAACAACAGTTGCAGTAGGAGATGTCACTTTTAGTTTTGGTAGAGATCGGATTTCAATATTGAGAGATTGTCTTTATGTACCTGCCATTACAAGGAACATAGTTTTCGTTTCTAAATTGGCTAAAGTTGGATATTTGGTTTATTTTAATAATTCTGTGGTTATTAAGGATAATAAACAGGTTATCTATTATGGTACATTGGTAGATGATCTTTATATTATTACTCTTATATCTCCTACACAGCAATCAACTGAAATAAATAACACATTTACTTTACCGTATAAGAGAAATATTTCTTTTTTAATGAACCAAATGTTTCTTTGGCACTTACGCTTGGGTCATATTAATCTAAAAAGGATAAACAAACTGATAGCAGATGGACCTTTGAGTTCATTAGAAGTGGAGGCACTTCCTGCCTGTCAATCTTCCTTAGAAGGTAAAATGACTAAGAGACCCTTTTTGGCCAAAAGCTATAGAGCTAAAGAATCGTTGGAGCTGGTTCATTCTGATGTGTGTGGTCCTATGGATACATTTACCTGATGCATCGTAAGTCTAAATGCTGTGAGAAATTTAAAAAATTCAAGGAAGAGGCGGAGAAGCATATATATAAAAGTACCAAATCACTACAATCCGATCGTGGTGGGGAATACCTCTTTGAAGAGTTTAAGGACTACTTGTCATTAGAGGGGATTACATTCCATCTGACTGCACCTGGCACTCCACAGCAGAATGGTGTAGCAGAAAGAAAGAATAGGACTCTTATGGAGATGGAAAGATCCATGATGAGTTATTCAAGTTTACCTGATTCATTTTGGGGTATCTCAAGGGAACGAAGGGTGGTCTGTTTTATAACCCTAAGGATCAGAAGGTCATTGTTAGCACCAATGTCCGATTCTTGAAAGAAGATTATATTATGGATCACAGGCCCAATAGCAAAATTGTTCTGAAAGAACTGAGGGAAAATACCAACAGAACGGAAGAGGAACCACAATTCACCGATATTCCATTACCTCGTCGTAGTGGGAGGATTATCGGGACAGAGGCAAATTAAGGATAGGGTGCTGATGCATAGGGTTTAGATTCTGTACAGCCTCTTACTACTAATACACAGACACAGGTAGTGCCTCGTCGTAGTGGGAGGGTTATTCATCAACCTGATCGGTATTTGTTCTTGGGAGAGTCGTTCGATAAGATCCCGATAGAACTAGATACCGAGCCCTATAACTATAATGAAACACTACAAGACAAAGATACAGATCTTTGGCAAAGGACTATGAATTTAGTTATGGAATCTATGTATTCCAATCAGGTCTGAGAACTTGTAAAGCCACCCGAAGGGATAAAACACATTAGATGCAAGTGGATCTACAAGAAGAAAATAGGAGGAGACGGGAAGGTTGAAACTTTCAAAGCTAGGCTTGTTGCTAAAGGATTCACTCGGAAAGAAGGGATCGATTATGAGGAAACCTTTTCACTGGTAGCCATGCTTAAGTCTATCCAGATTCTCTTATCCATTGCCGCTCAATTCGATTACGAAATCTGGCAAATGAACGTCAAGACAACTTTCCTTAACGGAAGTCTTGACGAATGTATATATATGATACAATCAGACGGATTCATTGCAAAGGGCCAGGAGCACATGTTGTGCAAGTTTAAGAGATCTATTTATGGACTTAAGCAGGCAACAAGGTCTTGGAACACTTAGTGTCATCAAACTATAAAGTCTTATGATTTCGATCAAAGTCTGGATGAGTCCTGTGTGTACAAGAAGCGTAACGAAAGCATGGTGATCTTCCTAGTACTTTATGTAGAGGATGTCTTGCTCATCAGAAACGATGTGGGGGCATTATCTACGGTTAAAGTATGGTTGTCTGGGCAGTTCGATATGAAGGACTTGGAAGAAACCAGTCACATCCTTAGGATCAAGCTTATAGGAGATCGAAAACAAAGGATGTTGAGCTTATCACAAGTAAAGCATATTGATGACATCTTAGCTCGTTTTAGGATGCAGGATTTCAAGAAACGGTTTCTCCCTTTCAGGAATGGAATCACTCTATCTAAGAATTAATGTCCTAAGACACCTAATGAGATAGAGAAGATAAAGGTGGTTCCTTATGATTCGGTAGTAGAAAATCTCATGTATGCTGTGCTTTGCACTAGACCCAAAATCTGCTTTGCCGTTAGCATGGTTAGCAGATATCAGTCTAACTTAAGGCAGGAGCATTGAACTGCGGTAAAAAATATATAACTAAGTATCTGAAAAAGGACGAAGTATTATATGTTGGTTTACTAGGCAGACAGTCTAGTACCTTTAGGGTACACTAACTCAGATTTTCAGTCAGATATAGAACTTGCATCAAGAGACAACCTTACAGATCCTTTTACAAAGAGCTTACCGGCTAAAACTTTTGATAGTCATGTAGAGGACATGGGAGTCATATGTATAGCAGCAAAGTTTTGAGAATAAGTGGGAGATTATTAGAGTTGGTATACTGAAAATTATGTTTTTAGTATTTAATTTAATTTTAATAAAATTAATTTTTCATTTTATGAGAATCTTTATAAGTAATGTATGCATATCATTTATTTGTTATGCATGGAAGTCCAATATTCTGTATAGTATTTAATTTGGTGTGTAGAGTACGACTTACACACATAAGATCAGATTTTAGGTTCTTACAGAATATAAGTTTTATGTTCACAGTTTAGATAGAAATGGGCATACCATCGATACAACTGTAGTACAGAGTTTTAGTAAATATGTCTTGGTTACGAAAAACAGATAATAGTGTCGTCTATTGCTCTGACTCTCTATGCTATTACACTTTATGTGTATTAAACTGAACATTTTGGATAATTAATTTTATACTGACTATATAAATTAATTCACACCCCAAGATTATTATGGGTAGTGCTTATACTCTTAATCCTAAAATAATTATTAATTTTTATATACTTAATATTCGTTGTTTTGATTCATTATAGGGTGCGATCTTATATGGGTCTATATTCTCAGTGAGTTGGATAACGATATTATTTATATGAAAAATATTAATTATTGACGAAATTCACGTCCCGAAAGATCGGAATTGACGATACCCCCTTAAGGAAGCTTATAAGTTTTGATCGGGCTAAACCTGCAGGTGGATTTAATTATCTGGCGGTCAAATAAGTTAAGTGGAAGGGTTTAAGAAATACCAAGATACCGATTAAATTAAATTATTAGTAATTAAATTTAATTGGCGGGTATCAAAAATCTTAACGTGGGGAGAAATGGTAAGCATTTAATAACAGAAACTCAATGCAAGAAGGCTAAACCAGTTTTAGAGATCTTAATATCATATTTTGTCTTTCAAGACTAAAATAATCTAGATTATGCCGGTACGAGTTCTTGATAGTCCGTAGCCCACACTACGTTCGAGAATCGCATACGAAAATACGGTATAAGATCTAATAGGAGCTTCAACTTGGAATCAGATCGTAGTTAAAGAATAGATCGACAAAATATATTTTTCTAAATTAACTTTGGTTGCACGGGTTTTATTTTGATCACTCAACGTCAAAAGTTTTATCTAGAGCCCATTTCGACATTTGCCTATCCAGTTAATTTTTTACGCAAAATCGTTTACAAAAATAATGATCTTGGCAGTTTTGCCTCCAACGGTAATAATATAATATGTTTTAGATTTGATAGCATATGTTTTGTAACCCTTAAGGTCATACTACCGATGTATAAATGTTTGTATAATGAAGAGAGGAGCTATGGGTTTGTTGTTTTAAGTTTCATAGTTGTATGAAATGGTGTCCTGGTGGAATCGTTTCACTGAGTGTAACAAAGACATTTTGGTTGGTTTTATGTTTAACATCAAACCTTGTGCTTTGGGGAAGTTTTGAACCTTGTTTAACATGTTTTACATTGCTTGGTAATGCCTCTGAGGGTGTTAGAAAAGGTTGGGAAAATGATTAAGTGTTGGGTGTGAAAAGTTGAGTTTTAAAAAATGGTTCAGAGCAAGACCGCTCGATGAACTGCTCAAGCGGTCAATGTGAACCCTCGGTTGTTTTATAGGCCGTGGAAAAAACAATGTGCAAGCAAGGACCGCTTGAGCGGTCTTTCGACCGATCGAGTGGACTGGGAAAAATCTGAAAAATTGAGTGTTTTATTTTAAAACTTTGTCTTTTAGGGACCTCTATCTTTTTCTTTTGGTTTCTTCTTTTACCTAAATTAAAATCTCGAAAGTGCATTTTTCAAAGGTTTTGAACTTATTTTTGACTTATGGCTCAGACCTATTTGGGCTTGGGTGGTTTTAGTGGATCTTGGTATCACTAAACTGGTTTTCTTGGGCGATTTTCAAGACCCGAATTTTGGGGCATGACAAATTGATATCAAAGCTCTAAGTTCAAATACCTAAAAGCTGTGGAAAGAGGTTGCATCACCCTATGAGGATGGTTGCGTGTGCTTGATTTGCATGTGTTTAAATGTTCTGGATAATATGATAATGATAATCTGTTATTGCATGAGAATTTTGTGTATTATATGAGTATGGAGGTTGGACCTTATGATTGATTAGTCTTTCCCTTGGGTGTTTGAATTAACAAACTTAGAAGTCAAGTTAGAAATGCATTTGCCTGACATATTTTCTAGCAAGGAATTTAAGTAGGTTACTCAAATTGACTTGTTACTCTTGTCGGTGCTCCTCGGTACATGGAGTATGTTTGCATGATCATGAATGGCTAAGTGTTAGCATGATTATATGACATGTGTTGATAATAGCATGATGAGTCAAATCTTATGTTGTTATGTTCTATATTTCTTTCATATAGAAGTTATGTTCGCGCGGAGAAGATGAGGCCTTGGTCAAAGTCGCAACCGTGGTTTAGGCCAAGGGGATGTGCCAATCCCTGATATTAGGGACGCTAATGCTCCCTAAGGACCAATAGATGGGGTAGAATTACTACATGAGATGGTGGGTTCCATCCATCAGCTAGCTGAGGCCGCAAGGGGAGGAGCAAGAGTACCTGAGTCGAGGGCGACTTTTGCGATGCGTGAACTCCAGCGTCTTGACCCTTCTACCTTTGTTGGGGATCTTGCTCCTAAGGTGGCCACAGAATGGGTAGAGCTGGTGACAAGGATCCTTGATATGTTATAGATTATTGAGGACGATTTGAGAGTTGCGTTCGTCGCTTTTTAGTTGAGGGGTGATGGTCACGAGTGGTGGAAGTTTACTAGAACTATTGTGGAAGTACGCGCGATGCTTTCACGAAGGTATTTCTAGGAAATACTTTCCCGAGTCCTCGAGGGGTCTTTATCGCGAGGAGTTCTTTTCCCTCACAAGGGAGCACTGAGTGCTGTACAGTAGCATGCGAGGTTTTCCAACTTATCCCGCTTCGCTCAGGACTGTATATCTACTGATGAGCTACACTCGAAGAGGTCTGATAGGGGTTTGAGGCCTGCGATCAGGGAACGGGTGGCAGGATTGAAACTACGTGTCTTCATAGAGCTGGTGGAATCAGCAGTCACCATTGAGATTGTTGGGGTAAACTACCAAGATCCTAAGATTATGTTTATGATTTTTGTCAAAAAATAACTGGACGAGTAAACGCCGAAACAAGCTCTAGATTAAAACTTTTGATATCGAACAATCAAAATAAAACCTGATAATACTCTCAAACTTAGTTTTAGGATTATACCTTTCGAAATTTGGTTGGATAATTTCGGTTGCTACAACAATTTTTAGTCAACGATCTGCCATGGTTTTTGATTTCTAGTCAAATCTCCGACACAAGCCTTCTACTGTATTTCTAAATGCAAAACACACATAAAGTGTAGCCTTTTATCTATCGTGTTCTTCGAAACCTTCTTGATTAGGTTTTGGATTTTCAATTAACATGGAAACCCTAGCCACCTAATCACTGACTGAATAATATAAATTATGACGTCAAGTTTTATAACAACATATAAATATACTACAGCAGGGACCTGTGGAGTAATATAACTTGAGATCCTAATATAATTATGAAAGCTTACCTCAACCCAGAAGCAATTTCACAAAAAGATTAATTATAATTCATTCTATTAAAGATTTATAATTTCGCTCCCAGCCATATTTTCAAAAGTGAATATTTGAATTTCTGTTATTAAATGCTTATTTATTCTCCTCACGTTAAGATTTTTGATACCCGCTGATTAAATTAAATTATTGACAATTATATTTAATCAATTTTTTAAATAAATTTCTTAAGATCTTCCGCTTAACTTATTTGACTGCTAGATACTTAAATTCACCTGTAAAGTTTGGCTTGGCCAAGACTTATAAGCTTCCTTAAGGGGGTATCATCAATCCCGATCATTCGGAACATAGATTCCATCAATAATTAATATTTACCATATAATTAATATTACTATCTAACTTACTGGGATTATTAACTCATATAAGATTGCACCCTTTAATAAATCAAAATAACGAATATTAAATATACGTAAATAATAATTATTTCGGGACTAAGAGTATAAGCACTCATAATAACTATAGGTGTAAATTATTTTATAAAGTTAGTATAAAATTAATTACCCCAACTTGATCCTGTTTAATACACACTAAGTGTACTAGCACAGCGAGTCGAAATAATAGACGACGCTATTATCTGTTCCCCGTAACTAAGATAGGTCTACAAAAACTTTGTACTACAGTCGTATCGATGGTTTATCCAATTCTATTTAAATTATGAATTAAAAAAATTTATATTACACAAGAACCTTTTATCTAGTCATCTATGTGCAAGCTGAACTTTACACACCGGATTAAATACTATGTAGAATAAAAGACATTTATGCACGACATCAAATAAATAATGAAATGCGTACATTGCTCATTAAGATTCTCATAAAATAGAAAATTAATTTTATTAAAATAAAATTAAATACTAAAAACATGATTTTCAGTTTATAACCCTAATAATCTCCCACTTATACTCAAAATCATGTTGCCATACATATGACTCTCATGCCGTCTTAGCTGGTAAGCTGTATGTAAAAGGATCTGTAAGTTTGTCTCTTGATGCAATCTTGGGAACGGCTACATCACCTCTCTATACGATCTCTCGTATCAGGTGATATTTACTCTCGATATGTTTTACCTTTCAAGCTAAACACATATCTCGAGGTAAATTTTGAGAATCCTTATTTGATTAAAAATTCGAGTCAATGTACCCCAAAGGTTCTAAACTATCGGTCTGGTAAACTACCATATAATTTTTAGTCATTTTTAGGTACTTAATTATATATTTTACCACTGTCCAATACTCCTATCCTAGATTAGACTGATATCTGTTAACTATGCCAACGACGAAACAAATGTCGGGTCTAGTGCAAAGCATAACATACATGAGGCTTCTTACTGTCGAAATATAAGAAACTGCTTTCATCTTCTCTATTTATCAGATGTCTTTGGATATTGATCCTTGAATAGAGTGATTCCATACCTGAAAGGGAGAAACCCTTTCTTGGAATCTTGTATACTCAAACGAGTAAGAACTGTATCGATATAAGTGACTTGTGATAAGCGGATATCCTTTATTTTTGGTCTCGCACAAACTTGATTTCGAGAATGTGACTGGCTTCTGCCAAGTCTTTCATATCGAACTGGCTAGATAACCATACCTTCACCAAAGATAACACCCCCACATCGTTTTTGATGAGCAAGATATTATCCATACGAAGTACTAGAAACACCACCACACTTTTATCACGCTTCTTGTACACACAGGGCTCGTTAGGACTTTGATCAAAACTATAAAACTTAATGGCTTTATCAAACCGAGTATTCCAAGATCTACATATCAGCTTAAGTCTATAAATGAATCTCTTAAACTTGCACAACATGTGCTCCTGCCTCTTTGGTATAAAACCGTATAGTTGTACCATATAGATACACTCGTCAAGACTTCCGTTAAAAAAAGCTATCTTAACATCTATTTTTCAAATTTCATAATTGAAATGAGCCGCAATGGATAAGAGAATCTGGATAGACTTAAGCATGGCTACAAGCGAAAAGGTCTCCTTATAATCGATCATTTCTTTCTGAGTAACTATTTTGCAACAAGCCTAACTTTGAAGGTTTTTATCTTCCCGTATACTCCTCTCATCTTCTTATAGATCCACTTGCATCCGATGAATTTTACTCCTTCAGCTGGTTCTACAAGTTTTTCCAGACCTGATTAGAGTACATAGATTCCATATCTAAATTCATAGCCCTTTGGCATAATTTTACATCTCTATCACGGAGTGCTTCATTGTAGTTATAAAGTTGAGTATCCAGTTCTTCTGGGATCCTGTCAAAAGACCCTATCAAGAACATATACCGATCGGCTTGACAAACAATCCTCTCACTACGACGAGGCACTTCATGCATCTGTGTACTAGCAATGACGCGCTGTGCTGATTCTGCACCCTATGCACCCTTACTCATATGCTCCTCTAGTTGTGAAATCGACATGTTAATGGTAGCACCCTAATCTGGTTTAGGATCTACATGTGTTCCGATAATCCTCTCACTATGACGAGGTAAATAAATATCGATGACACCTCCCCGTGGCGCTTCTATCATATTATTGATATTTCCTTCCAGCTCTTTCAAAACAATTCTACTCTTGGGCTTGTGCTCCATTATATAATCCTATTTCAAGAATCGGGTATTGGCACTGATAATGATCTTCTGATTCTTAGGATTATAAAATAAACCACCCTTCATTCTCTTAGGATATCCAACACAGAAACAGACTTCTATTCTTGATTCTAATTTATCCGTGTTTCATCTTAGCACATGTGCTGTACACCTCCAAATCTAAGTATGTCTTAGACTTGGCTTGCCCCTGGCCCATAATTTTATGGAAGTAGAAGGTACTAACTTAGAAGGAGCCAAGTTTAGAATATAAATTATTGTCTCTAATGCAAATCCCCAAAATGAATCGGGTAAGTTCGAATAACTCATCATAGACCTCACAATTTCTATAAGAATTCTATTTCTTCTTTCAGCTACACCAATCTGCTGTGGAGTGCCTGGTGCAGTCAACTGAGATATAATCCCCTCCTCTGACAAATAATTCTTA
This sequence comes from Heliamphora exappendiculata, assembly GCA_034768845.1. Taxonomy (NCBI): domain Eukaryota; kingdom Viridiplantae; phylum Streptophyta; class Magnoliopsida; order Ericales; family Sarraceniaceae; genus Heliamphora; species Heliamphora exappendiculata. The sequence goes on along the minus strand of JAOTRH010447679.1, from coordinate 43,767 downwards.
AATTCTTCGAAGAGGTACTCACCACCAAGGTCAGACCAAAGTGTCTTAATATATTTTTTTAGACGTTTCTCTGCTTCTGCCTTAAATACTTTGAATTTCTCAAAGCATTCAGACTTATGGTGCATCAAATAAATGTATCTATACCTTGAGTAATCATCAATAAAAGTTATAAAATACTCAAAATCTCCTCTTGCCTGGATAGTCATAGGTCCACATAAGTCAGAGTGAACCAATTCTAATGGTGCTTTAGCTTTATAACTTTTAGATGAAAACGGCCTCCTAGTAATTTACCCTCCAAGAAGAATTCACAGACTGAAAGTGCCTCTACTTCTAATGAACTCAAAGGTCCATCTTCAACCAGTCAATTTCTCCTTTTTAGATTAATATGACCTTGGCGTAAGTAATAAAGATACGTTTAGTTCATTAAAGAATGTTCATTTCTCTTAAATAGTAAATTAGATGTATTATTCAATTTATTCAGTTGTAGTATATGAGAGGTAGAAGTAATAACATAAAGATCATCCACTTATGTACCAGAATAGATAAACCGTTTACTATCCTTAATAACTGCAGAGTTATTAAAATAAACTAAATATCTATCTTTAACCAATTTATAAACAAAAACTAAGTTCATTCTAATGGAAGGTACATAAAGATAATCTCTCAATACTAAAACTCGATCTCTACTAAAACTGAGAGTGACATCTCCCATTACAACTGCTGCCACCCTTGTATTATTGTCCATGTGCAGGTAAATATCTCCATCACTAAGTTGTTAGGTTTTTTAGAACCATTACAATAAATTGTGGATATGATTAGTGGCTCATGTACCTACACACCAGGTACCGATAGATAACACCGCTAAACATGTTTCTACAGTTAGTGAACAGAAATTACCTTTATTGTTCTGCTTGCTAAGATAAACTAGATATTGCTTTTTTCTATACCGTATCTAGTTATAGTGAAAACATCTTTCTTTCGGTTTTTTCACACGAGTAACTACCTTGAAAATCATGCCACCCTATTTTTGAACTTTTTTCTTCTTCTTGCCTTTTGGCTTAGAAGAAAAACATTTTTTCAGAAACAAACATTTTTTGGTTTCCTAAGAACACCCTCAGTAATTAAAGATATATCCAGATTTCTTTTACAGTCAACATAATTAGGACCCGTAAGTTTATTTTATTTGAGTATAGCTACGAGTAGATTGAAAGCCATTTTAATCATAAGAATCACTTAATTAAAAACTATTAATTATAATAAGTAAAATTTTAAATTTTATTTTAAAATCGATTTTTTTTACCATTTTAAAAAAAAATTACCATCGGTTCCCTCTACCGTGAATAGCATGCCTCGATGGGAGTAACGTTTACTATTCATTATTTGTCCAGACATGTCAATTTTTATTAATTTTACTATCTAGACAATAGACCTTACCAAGTAAAATTAAATAGTTAACGTAGTTTTAGTTCTATAAATAATAGCAGTAACTCAGATGGAGATGATACTATTATTTATAGCTAAGTGTATACCATCACTTAATCTCAAATCATTTGATTCGTAATGAATCCTTCAAATGTAGAAGTGATTCACACTTACAATTATCCAGAATTATTCCTAAATGAGATTCATATCCATGATCTCGTAATTAATTATGTCCGATTGAGAGGAAGGTCATAATACCAGCACGCAAAATTAATTATATCACCTATAAACTAGTGATGGAGACCGCAAAATTTATTTATAAATAAATTCTCTCACCCACTTAGTTTTTTAATATTTTTTACGATTATAATATCTGTTTAATTAAAATAAATTTATAATTTTCAAAAACTACACGTTACAAAATATTTCGATTTTAAACCATCTTTACGTGTTTTTATGTGTAATAAAAAATGTAAAAAATTCTATTTATTTAAAAAAAAGAATTTTATTTTATTTTTTCATTACACATATTTCAAAAAAAATAATTTATTTAAAATTAAACTCCTTTTAATTAATTCAAAAAATCTGAAATTAACTGTCACGTTTTTCTAATATATTCGATTTAAAAAAATTATCTTAAACGTATTTTAATGTAACAAAATAAAATACCTAATTTTTCTTTTTTTAAAATAATTTTAATTAATGAAAATTTTATTTTATTTTTCTTTTAGAAAAAACTAACTTCGAATTAACCAAATTAATTAAAATTGAACGAAATAAATAAACCAAAATAAAAGTATTCACGCATTTAAATAAATAAATAAATGTATTAAATTCCAACTTTTATGGTGTATCTAAAACTCTTTAGTCAATGAGATTTTAATCATCCAGAAAACCTACAATACTGTTAGAATTAAAATTCTAGTTTTCTGATCTGTTAGAATTTTTTAGTCAAACAAAAACCTTGTAATATTCAACTACTGCTGAGGAGGATCAAGTTCCGTCCGGGGTCGCGTGGAGCACACGGCCTGAGTACCCAGCTCGGGTGGTGAGCCAAACAGATACGGCTTGGACAATGTGCCCGAGCTATGATGACCTCGGGGTACATGAATTTGCATAATGGTCTTGGTCCCGAGCTCAGGTGTAGTATAGTACCAACCCCGAAGAGGAGGAGCTCGGCCTGTGAGAAGAAATGCTCGGCATTCACGATCGAGCAGCACGTGCCGTGGATCTCCTAAAGCCGAGCACGAGGGTTGATACCCGAGGTCAATGACTCGTGATACGCCTATCAGAAGAATGATGCGATGATAAGAGATCAGTAGTGGTTGGACAAACTCTAGGGCTAGAATGTTAGAAAGAGTTGACTTGGCCAAGACTATACTAGATCTGAGTATTAATAGACAGCCTGATATGACAAAAGGAGCTTACAGAGAGATCTTGCAGGAAGATCTAATGATGGCATTGATGAGTCACCATCAGATCATTAATTGTTATGCATAGGTCAGAGAGAGAAAGTACAACCCGACCAGCTCGGATCGGGTCGGACTCCAAAGACGGGTCAAATATATTTCTCCCTATAAATGGCCATCAGATTGGAAGACACATGTATGTTCTCTTTTTACTAACCAAAACTCTATCAAAATACTCTTTCAAATTCCTCTCTCACTCCTTCTATAACCCTTGCCTGACTTGAGCGTCGGAGGGTCCACCGATATAAAGCCACCGACGGGCATTCACCCCTTTCTTGTGCAGGCATACACGTGGCGTTCATCCTTGACACCTCAGCCAGCTTGGATGGGACCAGTAGATCCTAATCCTTATCTTCTACAATTTGGCACCGTTTGTGGGGAATTCTAGAACACCTCCATGGCTAGTTAGGGAAACCATGATCATGAAGAGCTGAGAGAGCCACGCGCACCACGCGCAGAAGCATCGCATGCAACTCACCATAGAAGAGGACTCCCTGTACCCTCTGAGGTCCACATTGGTGGAGCCAGGGTTAACCAAAGGCAAGAACGGACCTATGTGGGGGGTTCTCATGAGACAACACCCTCTCAAGGGGATTACCCCCCACATTGCACAATGTAACAAGTGTTGACGGGGTACCAAGACGAGCTGAATAGGAGGGACCAACAACTGGTCAGGCTCCAGCAAGAGCTCCACGAAATGAGGGCTCAGATGAACCGACGCTCACCTGGAGCTCGGTCCGAACATGAGTTGTCCAACCATGAGAGGTCTAATAGAGATCAAAGGAGAGGCATTGCTCAGCCTCAAGCAAGCCGTAGCTCGAGGAGAGATCCTCGACTTAATCGATGTGAAGAAGACCCTGAGAGGAGTCGCGTCTTAAGCTCTAAAAGGAGGAGACAAGGGCAGACACAAACCTCTAGCAACACCCATGCACTAGCCGTGCGCCATCATGAGCAGCAACAGCAGGCTGGCCAGGAGATCAGGCGTGCGGAGGAGAAGAAAGAGCTCAAGCAGTGGCTGAACCTCCAGCTCGAGGGAAGATTACAACCAGGGATGGGGAGGTCGGCTGAAGACGTGGCTCGGAGGGCGCTGGAGCAGATATCTGCCTCCCCATTTACAAGGGAGGTGGATGGAGCAGATCCGCCCAGGAAATTTCAAACCCCGAAGTTCAACCTCTATGATGGGAAAACTGACCCTATGGGTTATATTCGGCATTTTAGACAAATGATGGCACTCTAGAGCGAAAATGATGCCCTGATGTGTAGGATTTTTTCGTCCAGCTTGGGCGAGGTTGCTCTACGTTGGTTTAACAAACTCCCAGCTGGGTCAGTTTGAAGTTGGAGGCAACTCGCCAAGCCGTTTGCAGCAAGGTTCATTACGAACAGTCGTCAGCCTAAAGAGATTGACTCCTTGCACGACTTGAGAAAAGATGAGAATGAAAGCTTGAGGTCCTATGCTCGACGTTACTAGGAGACCTTTAACGACATTGATGATTGCAATGAGCAGCTTGTCGTGGCCTCTTTCAAGTTGGGGTTGGATAAAACCCACCAATTGAGGCATTCGTTAACCAAGAGGCTTGCTCAGGGCATGGCCGAGCTAATGCTGAGAATCGAGCAATACTCCAAAGTCGAGGAGGATATAGGAGGCGTGAGTAATGAGATACCTGCCTAGGAAGCGCAGAAAGGAGCCTGAACAAAAAAGAAGGAGGACAAGAAGGCCAAGAAGAAGCCTAATCGGGAAAAAGAGCGCGATAGGCCAAACGGAGTGTACGAAGTGGCCAATTCCATGTTCAAAGAGCCCATTAACAATCTCCTCAACCAGATCAAAGATAAATCGTGGTTTGTCTGTCCACCAAAGATGTTCACTAATCCCAGCAAACAGAATGAGAAGAAACATTGTGCTTACCATAGAGAGCACGGGCACTTCACAGACCGTTGCCGGACCTTCAAGAGGTTCCTGGAGGAGCAGGTGAAGGCAGGGAACCTCGAACAGTACATTGACAAAGAGAAGACCTAGGCTAAGCAGCATGCTAAAGCCGAGCAAGATAGAGGAGCAGATGAACCAATGGGCATTATTAATGTCATAAACGCAACCCCCAAAACGGAGACATCAAACGAGACGAGAAGTGGAAGTCAACAGCTAGCACATCATCGAGAAGTCATGCAAGCTCAGCTCGGTCAAAGTGGCTCGGGCAAGAGAAAGTTCCCGATTAGCGAGTTTTTGGTGGGTAACCTAACTTTCACTGGTGCCGACCTAGAAGGGGTTGCACTCCCGTGCAACGACGCACTCGTTATAACCCTCCGGATAGGGAGGTGTGACGTGAAACGTATCTTGGTCGACCAAGAAAGCTCGGTGGAGGTGATGTATGCCGACCTTTTTCAAAAGTTAGGGCTCAAGAAAGAGGATTTGTTGAAATGTCACACCCCTTTGGTCGGATTCAACGGTCAGCCCATCCTGCCAATGGGGAGCATCACATTGCCGGTCAGAGCAGGCTCTAAGGTCAAGAATATTGAATTTTTGGTGGTAGATGTTTCATCCCCCTACAATGCTATAATGGGGAGGACTTGGCTTCACCAGCTTAAGGCCATCCCCTCAGCATATCATCAAGTCCTGAAGTTTCCAACCGCTAGAGGTGTGGAAACAATCCGAGGAGATCAGGCAGCGACCAAACAATGTTTTATGGCTGCATTATGAGGAAAAGCAGGCTCGTTCAGCGATGAGCAAATGTGTGTGGTTGAAGTTCAAGACAGGCTACTCCTGGAAGACGTGGGGAGAACACCAACAGAAAAAGTGGTGGAGCCACTAAAGAAGATTATGTTGAATGAGGACGACCCTGATCGTTTCTTCCTGCTCGGATCTCATATGGCCAAGCACGATGAAACCAACCTGGTGAGCTTCCTCAAGTCAAATGTGGAGGTATTTTCTTGGACTCCCTATGAAATGCCAAGTATCGACCCAGAAGTAATGCAGCACAAATTGAGCGTGGATCCCTCACACAAGCCGATAGTCCAGCGTAGAAGGAGGTCTTCCGCTCAACACTCGGAGGCCGTAGCAGAGGAGGTTGAAAAATTGCTTGAGGCAGGGGCAATAAGAGAGGTGCAATACCCCCAATAGCTGTCCAACACAGTGGTCGTGAAGAAGAAAAGTGGGAAGTGGAGGGTCTGTGTTGATTTCACTGACCTGAACAAAGCCTGCCCTAAATATTCGTTCCCACTTCCCAAGATTGATCAATTAGTTGACTCGGCAGCTGGACACAGAACCATGAGTTTTTTGGATGCCTACAGAGGCTACCACCAGATAGCTTTAAGCCCAAACGATCAAGAGAAGACCAATTTCATCACTCTCAGAGGATTATATTGCTACAAAGTCATGCCCTTTGGCTTGAAGAATGCTGGGGCAACCTACCAAAGGTTGGTCACCAAGATTTTCCAACCTATGCTAGGTCAGAACATTGAGGTTTACATAAATGATATGGTGGTGAAGACCAAGCAGGAGCACGATCACTTAGCCGACCTAAGCAGCGTCTTCGAAGTATTGAAAGTTTATAACGTTTGTTGCTCGAGTCTCAGGCCATAAGGGGTTGAGATTGTCAAACTCACCCTCATGCTCGGAAGGCAGAGGCGAAGGAACCTCTTAATTGGCTAGTAGAGGAGGAAGAGGCGCTGTAGAGAGAGGTGCCACCTCCATAATCTGCCCTGGAGGGGTCGCACTCCTGATCAGGTGCGCAAGAAGTGGGGGGAAAGGAATGTTGGGTTGAAGCCGAGGCACCTGCCTGTGGAATGCAGCATCTTCAGGGACTGAAGTGGCCTTCAAGGTGGCGTCCCACCCCAGCTTGAACAAAGGGTTTTGCAGGCTCCGCACTTGTGCCTCGTAGGCATCCCCGGTAGCCTCATAACCTTCGTTATACTTAGCTTGGGCATCTTTTTTGCTCTTCTCCTACAGCTCGGTGTTTGTTCGGCAGAGCTCATCTCTTTCTTTCCTTCCTCACCTCCTCGAGCTGAACGAGGATGGAGGCGAGATTGGCCTCACTTTCCTTTACCGAGTCAAAAGCCTGGGTGGCTTGGAGCTCGGCATCTTCCTTGGCCTTCATAGCAGCCTCAATCTGAGCGCGGAGGACTGTGTTGTCCTCCGTGGATCTCAAGCCCTTAACCTCCAGCAGATCGAACTTCTCTTGCACGCAGCTGCAGCAGTCGGCAGCCTCGATCCCCATTTGCAAGCCCTGTACAACAGGAGAGCTTGGATGAATGAATCTTCAACAAGGAATTGCAAAAATTTACAAGTATCTCAAGCTCGAGTCAGTTACTTACCACAATAATATGCTGCGCAGCCTACTTCGTGATGGACTGGTTAGAGATGGCTGCATAGTCAGATTTGTCTTTAGGTAGACAGAGACTCTTTGCCAAGGCCCAAGCCACGTGTTGATTGGCCTGCACCGAGTCCTGGGCAGCCTGGGCTCTGCCTTAGCATGACAGAGAGAAGGAGAGTTGCGGTGGTACCTCAGATGCCTCAGCGCGCTCAACAGTGGTGATCGAGATGTTGGTGGGCGGATCGCTCTCAATGCGTCGTCTAATTTGACGATCGGCGCGCTCGGTAGCTGAGCTCCTCCTTTTTTGTTGCACGGGAGGAGGAGGTGGAAGGTTTTGCGGCGCCACCCGAGCAGACTAGCTCGGCACGGGGGTTGAATCAGGGGTGCTCTGAGTGGAAGCCCTGATTGCAGTGGTGGTACTTGGTGCAGCAGTTGATAGGTTCCCAAGTAGGAACCTGACCAAATCCCTCTGGGACATCTCCTCCGACCTGCAGGTGGAACCTAATCGGCTTGGTGAAGCGTGGGATGCAGTAGTTCAGGAGGTAGACGCTCCCGTGCTCAGATTGGCTTCCTCTCGAGCCCTCCCCTCAGTATCTCCGACAAGCTCAAGACGGTGTCCAAGTTCGTCAGGACGGATTGGTACCCCGTTGAATAGCCTTCGAAAGTTGCGCATTGCGTGGTCCCAGTCGATCACGCGCTTCAAATGATCGATGTTAATTCGATCGTCCCTCCGGTCTTTTCTATCTAGGGTTGCGGTGGTGTTGCAGTAAGCACCTAAAAGGGAATATGTTAGTCCCGAGCAAATAAACAAGTAATAAGGGACATTATATAGATGAGAGGTCAGGGATAGGAGCTCAGGTACCTGGGGATCCCAGCCTAGTTGGGCAGAGCCTTGGCCGGGGATCTTCACCTCTAGGTCCAACCTACCAGTTCCCCCCGACCACAATGAAATCCTATAAATCCCCTTTATGGGAGCTCTTCACTCGAGCACTACGTTTCTTCCCTCCTTGGTCTTTAGGCGGTACTTGTTTTGGCCCTTAGATGTCTCCAAGATGGACTAGCAGTACTGGATTTCCCAAACGTCGAGGTCAACGCCCATGGCGTGCTTTAGTAAAGCTACTCCCATTAAGATGGAGTAGATGTTTGGGGTGAGCTGTGCGGGACACAGTCTGTAGAAGGCGAGAGCCTCCCTCACAATGTTCGGGAGGGGGAACTCCAACCTGGACTCCAAGAGAGCAATCAAGGGGAATACGGCTGCCTCGGGCTCCTCAATAGTCCAGGTCTCCTTCGCGCTAGCTTGACGTATTGATACATCATCAGGAATGGCCTTAGATCAATGGAGCTCGGCAAAAGCCTGAGGAGTATCAATATATCGAGCAAGTCGCCCCATTTTGTCTAAAAAAAAGGGGGGCAAGAATGGGGGTGAGAAATGAATCATAAGCATATGTACACCAACAAGTATATTCTACAAAGTTCTAGGTCCCTGCCACTGCCGGCGACGGAGGTGGTGGAGCGGAGGTGGTGGGACAGAAAAATGCAGCCCTCTAACCCCCCATCTCTAGCAAACACCATTGTAGTGGCCATGGCACAGTGGCCATGATAAATAAGTGGATAGAAGCCAATTGCGAATAACTAAATCTGAGAAAGCAAGAAGAATACCTTGTGATACAGACGGAGAACGCTGGAGAAAGTGGTGAAGAACCGCCTGAGGAAGTGGTGGATGGCTGCTGGAGAAGTGGTGAACAGTTGCCAGAAGTCGTTTAAAGCATGAGGGGTTCGAAGTTTGTAAAGGGAATAAGAGATGGGGGCTCCCCCTTTTCATACTTACCTGTTTCATCCAAACGAAACGACAAGAGACGGCGCCTAGGGCAGAGTGCGTCGTACGCATTTAATGTCCATCAATACGTGCCGAGCCGAACAAACCGAGATACAGGCCTTCATTTGACGGCAGTGTGGGATTATGCTCAGATTACGAAAGCCCATACAAATATGGTGCACAGCCTCAGTATACCAGCTAATTAATTGCTCAGGATTGAATATCCGAGCTACCCAACTGTCATAAATTCCCATGATTGACATTAAAGAAAGGTAGCGGCTGACATTCCCATATTGATGGTATAGCTGGCGTTGTATGCAATCAATGAAACATTTAATGCGTGCATTAAATGCACCGCAGAGCCGATGGGGGCTCGCCACGTGGCGAAGTTAGCGGTTGGCGTGCGATTAAACTGAGGTAATGCGTCAGCAAATCTTGTTCAACAAGCCTCCTGAGCAAAAGGTGAAGCGACAAATCAGGAAAGGACATCACATCATCTTCGAGAAGCTCGAGTTTTTGAGCAGTAGCAAGATGATGGGGGCAATTGAGGGGGATAAAGTTCCGTCTGGGGTCACGTGGAGCACACGGCCTGAGCACCCAGCTCGGGTGGTGAGACAAACAAATACGGCTTGGACAGTGTGCCCGAGCTATGATGACCTCGGGGTATATGAATCTGCGTAATGGTCTTGGTCCCTAGCTCAGGTGCAGTATAGTACCAACCCCAAAGAGGAGGAGCTCGGCCTGTGAGAAGAAATGCTCAGCATTCACAACCGAGCAGGATGTGCCGTGTAGCTCCTAAAGCCAAGCACGAGGGTTGATACCCGAGGTCAATCACTCATGATACGCCTATCAGAAGAATGATGCGATGATAAGAGATCAGTAGTGGTTGGACCAACTCTATGGCTAGGATGTCAAAAAGAGTTGACTTGGCCAAGACTAGACTAGGTCTGAGTATTGATAGACAGCCGGATATGATAAAATGATCTTGCATAGAGATCTTGCAGAAAGATCTAATGACGGCATTGATGAGTCACCATCATATCATTAATTGCTATGCATAGGTCAGAGAGAGAAAGTACAGCCCGACCAGCTTGGGTCAGGTCGAACTCCAAAGACAGGTCAAATATATTTCTCCCTATAAATATCCATTAGATTGGAAAACACAGGTATGTTCTCTTTTTACTAGCCAAAACTCTGTTAATATACTCTTTCAAATTCCTCTCTCTCTCCTTCTGTAACCTTTATCTGACTTGATCGTCGAAGGATCCACCGGTATAAAGCCACCTGCGGGCATTTCACCCCTTTCTTGTGCAGGCATACACGTGGCGTTCATCCCTGACACCTCAGCCACCTTGGATAGGACCAGTAGATCCCAATCCTTATCCTCTACAACTGCAAATCACAATCTTGGTAAAATATTACTACCGTCACCGTCTAACCATGCACCACCACTGCCCTACCGATCCCCGCGACCACACAAACCGCGCCCCGCGTGCGCAGCGCGCAAAAGTGTTTGCTGTGCCGCTGCTATATTATGCGCTATATTTTAATTGACTTGACCGAATCATAGATGCAGGTCCATGCTATAGACTGTTTGGCTTTAGATTAATTGGCCTTTTCATTTGTTTCTTGGGCATTCATGATTCATTAAGCATAAACCACCATGTGAATCCATGTTCCATTAAGCATTAATTTTCTACTAGACCGATTGTAATCATAAATAAAATTCCAAGATTCATGTGCCTTCCCATAATCCAAGCTTGGTAAGGATTTATGTTCCTCGTGGCAAAGGCATCATTGTGATCATGATAACGCGGTGACCAATTCCAAAAGAATGCTTGAAACCATTATTTAGATCAATTGGAATCCCTATAGCTATCTTCATGGTTTGGGCATCTAATATCTTCGACTTTCTTTTTTTTTTAATTACATAGAATCACAAAAAATTTAAACATAGAATCGAAAAATTTTTTTTTTTTTACATTGATCATATGCCTCTGAGGAGTTCACAATTAATCTACCACGATCAACCATCGTGATTAAAAAAATAATTTAATAATTATCATTCAAACCATACAATTAAACATACAAAATAAATAATAACCATTAAAAATCGAAATTAGAGTGGTTGCAAAATCGGGTTAGCACAATCTAAATCTATCCAAATCCATGATTAAAATCATACATAATCAAAACGGCTTTGATACCAATTATTTTGGCAAACTGCTAAGATTATAAGATTATGTATTTAATTTTAGTCAAAAAATTATTGGACGGGCAAATACTAAAATAGGCTCCAAATTAAAACTTTTGATATTGAACATTCAAAATAAAACCTGATAATACTCTCAAAGTTAGTTTTAGGATTATACCTTTCGAAATTTGGTGGGATGATTGAGGTTGTTGAAACAATTTTCAGTCAACAAATAAACTTTTGATTGAGATTGTTGCAATAATTTTCAGTCAAATGTAGTTTTTGACTTCTACTCAAATATCCGACACAAGCCTTCTACTATATTCCTAAATGCTAAACACAAATAAAGTGTGGCCTTTTATCTACCGTGTTCTTCAAAATCTTCTTGATTAGGTTTAGGATTTTCAATTAACGTGGAGACCCTAATCACTGACTGAATAGCATGAATTATAACGTCATGTTTTATAATAGCATATAAATATGCTACAGCAGGGACCTGTAGAGTGAATATGACTTGGACTCCCAATGTAATTATAAAAATTCACCTCAACCTAGAAGTAATTTCACAAAAATATTAATTATAATTCATTCCACTAAAAAATTATAATTACACTGTCAGGCATATCCTCAAAACTGAATATTTGAGCTCCTGTTATTAAATGCTTATTTATTTTTCCCACGTTAAGATTATATATATCCGTCGATTAAATTAAATTACTGACAATTATATTTAATCGGTTTCTTAAATAAATTTCTTAAGACATTTCGTTTAACGTATTTGACTACTGGATAATTAAATCCACCTGCATGGTTTGATTCGGCAAAAACTTATAAGCTTCCTTAATGAGGTATCGTCAATCTTAATCATTCGAGACGTGGATTCCGTCAGTAATTAATAATCATCATATAATTAATACCATCTTCTAACTCATTCGGATTATTGACCCGAACAAAGTCGCATCTTCAAATGAATCAAAATAATGAATATTAAATATACTCAAACAGTAATTATTTCAAAATTAAGAGCATAAGCACTCATTATAACCATGGTATGTAAATTAATTTATAAAGTCAGTATAAAATTAATTACTCCAATTTGGTTATGTTCATTACGCACTAAGTGTACTAGCACAGCGAGTCGGAACAATAGACGACGCTATTATCTGTTCCCCGTAAGCAAGATCAGTCTACTAAAATTTTATCTTACAGTTATACCGACGGTTTATCCAATTCCATCTAAATTGTGAACTAAAAAAATTATATTCTACAAGAACCTTTAATCTGATCTTCTGTGTGGAGGCCAAACTCTACATATCGGATTAAATACTACATAGAATAAAAGACATGGATATGCACGACATCAAATAAATAATAAAATGCATACATTACTCATTAAGATTCTCATAAAATGAAAAAATTTATTTTATTAAAAAATAAAATTTAATACTAAAATCCAAAACCATGATTTTTAGTATACAACCCTAACAAACAACACATTGAGTGAGACTCGTAGACCCAAGAAGGTCAAGGCACCGCAGGGTGGAGCAGAGGCACAGCCAGGTGGGCACTCCAACAAGAGGCAGAGGTCCTTTGGCCCTAGTTCTCATCCTTCTGGGTCACAACAGCAGTTTTCAGCACCAGCACCCTCAATGGCTTCATTAGGAACGTCATAGCGGAGGGAGCTCATTTGTTTTCGGTGCAGGTAGCCAGGGCATTTGTGGTGAATTGTCCACAAAATGGATAGTTTCAAAGTCCAGTACCTGTTCAGTCCCAAGGGTGAGAGCCACCAATTTGTTTTGGGTGTGGCCAACCGGGGCATTTTCGTAGGAACTGACCTTAAGGAAGGAGTGCACTAAGCACGGCAGGTGCACCATATGTTCAGCCAGTTTAGGGATGGTAGACTTACCTTGGGAAGAATGCCAAAAAGTAGCTTTTTACTTTCTTTTTAGCATAAAATGATGAGAAAGGTATTAAATTAAGTATTATGATGATCCAATACTTGTTGAACAAGTAATATACATAATAATATAATGCTATAGGTTAACAAAAGCAAACAAATCATTATTGAAGTTCATACACAATAAAATAAGTCAAAAAGTCATATATTGCCAAAATAGCTTAATTTCACTTAAAAGACTACATCTATTTAATCAATTGCTATAGAAACTATGATAATACATGGGAGTACTATATTTATCATAAACATACTAAAATAATAGGTCTTGGTAGTAAAAGACACCAAAAAGATATATATCAAATTAACTTTTAAAGTATTTTTTTGTACAAAAATGCACAAAAACCAATACAAAACCCCTTGATTGATGTAGGATCAGGTTTTTGTTTCCCAAACTAATCCCTCGGTGTATTTAGCTTCTTCAAATCTGATTTTGTTCCCTCAAAACCATCACCATGTCAAATCAACCCATGTGATTTGGAAGAAGAAAGGACTTAAAATTTAATTTTTGGTTCCCTAGTCTTTTCCTTTATAAACCAAGCCAAACACCACTTTTCCCCTTCATTATTTTTGTCCAAGAGAGGAGAGAGACCAGATTTGAGTGTTCTTGAGGTGTTCCACAAGTTTGAGAGAGAAATGAGGGAGAAGAAAAGAATAAAGAAAGAAAGGAATGAGAAATCAAGGAAATGAGTTTTTCTAAAGCTAAGTTATTCCATACCATCATCCATTGAGCTCTCAAACAAGTAAGTAAAACCTCTAAACCTTATGTCCAGTATCCCTCAAAATATCCCCCAACACATCCCTTTAAACACTCTAAGAATCGAGAACCGAAATCAAACAAAAAATGTGTCGTAGTTGGAAATTTGGGGCTATTATGTTTATCGGTGATATGAGATGTTGTACGTTATTATCTTTGAGTTTATGACTTCTAAGTGTTCTGGAGCCTTGATATTAATGTCTAAAATACAAGCATACAAAGAAATAGAACAAAAACTTGACATGACATAAATAGAAAACTTGGACCCTAAGAGACTTGATTTTTGAGAACATAGATGTTTATGTCCTGAACTTTGGAATGCCATCACTCAATGTAAAAAATTGATCTAAGCATGTTCTTTATGTCCAGATTTATCTTTTTGTGTTATCTTTCATTGAAAATTGGTTTCAACTCATTTACATAAGTAGAATTTGAGATATTATAATTTTACCAAAGTGTGTCATTTTTCGACCATGCAACACTACCAACTTGGAGAGCCTAATTTACATTGAGATCCGAACTTTGGTCAAAACATAAAAGTTGTAGATAGCATGCATATCTATCTACCCACAAAATGTGAGCACAAAATATTGAGGGTTGATAGGTCAAAAGACCTTTGAAAGTCTCTGTTGAGTTTCAGCCCTCAATGGACACTTCTATCATATATTTTTGTGTAGCTCAAACCCCTATTTTTGGTGACCTACTTCAAAAGTGGTCTACATGAACATTGTAGATACCATATGGAAATATTTTTTGCCTAAAAATCAGACCTTAAAGCCTTGGGATGATTCCCCAAAATCGTTTCAAACCCTCTGTCCAAATCCAGCTCCGCTGAGTTTTGGTGGCTAACAGAACCTATTTTCTAAAATGACCAAAAAGTCTAACTTGTTCCAAGAAGCTATCCTTAGCTCTAAACATGAAACTTGTAGGGAACATGTTGAACTAGAACATACTCAAAAAGGTGCTCATTTGGACCTAATTTGATATCCAAAATCTGAGACCAACATAAGCATATTTTTTGTAAAATCTTGAGAAAAGTGTTGAACCGTTTTTGCTTAGGATGTTTTGTTCACCCTTTTGCTTTAAGTTTTGACATTGGTGTTAAACATGGGCGTTGTAGAAAATATTTTTACCTAAATGGTGTTTTAAAATCATAACTTGATTCCAAATCTATATACCCTAAAACCTTGTCGGACCGTTTAATTTATTACTTGATTTTTTGCCTTAAAAGTTGCTAAGTGTATGTGTGAGTACCTTACTGTGAGACCCAAGTTCTATATGATTATTGGTTTGAATTAGTTAATTAGTATTTCTAAGTGAATGTATGATGATTTAGAACTCATATTATCATGTTGAATCATATCTTGAAAATTGTAGCTTGTGCTTCACACACTTATACCTTATGCTTTGCGGATTGTACCATGAATCTTGCCATGCTAATTGATGCCATGCTATAAATTGTTGCATTTGAGATTGATGGTACACATTATGAGCACTGTCACTTGCATCTTGGCATATTGGAGTCCATCTGTGCAAACCGTTGTTGGGATGGTCTACATTGAGATTGTCTTTCTTGATTCTAAGTCTAAGGCGTCCCTAGTTGCCATTTTTGAAAATAATTTGGTTTATACATCCTGGGTGCGTTTCCGGTGTTTGAAATAATTTTGGATTATACACCCTGGGTGCGTCCCCGGTGTTTAAAATGGTTTATGAAGATTATTAGGCACCATGGGTTCGTCGCTAGTACTTTAGTTTGGATGTCTCTTTAATTATGTCGCTCCTTGAGTTATGATACGAGCAAATTGGATAATTTCGGAGAGAGCCCAATTCGGCGGACCTAATCCCACTACGGTGGTAATTTCGGAGAAGAGTCCAATTATGGCATTCCTAAATTCCTCATCTTGGTACTTTGTATAATGTGAAATGTCTCTTGAATTTTTCTGATTATCTCTTAGACTTTGGGTTGACACCGGCGAAGGCATCACGAGTCTTAAGGTGGGACAAACCGCTTGATATATGTCTGATATGACTGATTGATTGATTATTGAATTTGTGGGCCTGGAGTATAGCGCGGATCCCACGCTGTTGCCATTAAGTAGAACAGCTAAGGCATGAAGCCGAGGCGCACGTTTACTATTCGCAACGAGACACGATGATGGCTTTGGTGATCAAATACTCGTAAAAGTCTACTTTGGTGATTCCCGGCGTGGAATTCCTATTATAATCTGGGTGCATGTTGGGTTGAGCATCTACATTACATACACAGCATCTCATATGCACATGTTTATTGACTTATCTGCTATCCTGTCATAAAATTGTCTGTCTTTGTGACTATAAACTGTACTGGTGTTATATAGTATGTGTTGTGGTGAATTTTATGCCGTGAGATTAGTTAGAAGATTAGAGCATTTTTCTTCTGGGCCTTGGCTCATGGCATTCGTGCCACAGGTGATGAGAAGTTCTTAGACGAAGTCATCCCAAAGGGAGAAGAAGAGTTTAAAGAACAGGGTGAGTTCCAAGAGCACGTGAATCCCGCTGATGCATTCTGAGGAGTCAAGACCTCTGCTTTTGTTCTTAGATTCAGTTCTCTCGTGCTTGGTGTAATTTTTGAAATTTTTTAGTGAAACTATAATAGTTAAGTACTTTAAACGGTTTAGAACTCCTTTATAATGTAATAACTAACGTATGTAAATATAAATGAATTGCTAGAATATATCCCTTTATTTAAATTTATATATGTCCTGACGTGCCTAGAGGACGGGGCGTCACAGTTGGTATCAGAGTCTAGGTTTAGTGAATCTTCAGGCCTTGGGTTATGGGAAACCATGCGTTCTGTCGTGTAGAAGCTATGTAAGATGCGTTATATTACTAATAATTATCATCTATACATTATAAAAACTAAAATCTTTTACGCCTGAGTTTTATACCAAGTCGTGTTAGGACGTTATAGGGATCGAAAGCAGCAAGGAATCTACACGCAAAAGATGAGTAAGGGCATTGAGATCAAATATCAGAGATTCATACAACGAGTTATCTTATTTTAAGGGGGGTAGATAAGAGTACGCACTAAGAGAAGTTTTAGATATCACCTCGAGAGACACCGTTAGAACCCCGCGACTTCATTCTTATAAGTCCTTTTCTCATATACCCAAAACCCTGGTATCAACTTTTTGAAGTTCTTTTGTATGTCCTTCCTTCTTATATCATCAGTCCTCAATGGTACTGTCAAGTGTCGTTCGTCGGTAACTCTTATGCACCCAAGTCTTGTTGATAACCCTATTAGAAATTCAATCCTAGAAAGTACCCTCATCCTCAAGTTTTCATGCCTCGATAATGACCGGTATTTGCATTTGATTCTCTTCCGATTCAAGTCATCATCCGTGAACTAACTCTTCTCTTGTAGGGACTCGATATCAATTCTTTGTTAAGTACCCGTTCTAAATATTCAACATTGATAAAATTTTCCGCCATCGTTCACTTCTCTCGATCCTGAAACCACAGTCTGTTGCAGTGGTTTTGTAAATTCTTCGTACACTCTTGAAATCTCTACCAGGGAAGTAGACTTGGATGCTTGAATTGAAGTACGTTAGGCCGACGTAACTTCAGGGCAAACATCTAGTTTGGCTGCCCCTTTTGCTTAAACATCTCTTTTATCTTAATCTAATTGTATTGGACTAGTTTTGGGGACACTTGTTTAAAGTACTGTTCACTGTCCTCCTCTTATTTCTCCTACATTTGAACCCCAAATGACCACTCAATTTGTGTCAATGGTAATTTCCTTAACCGTGACGATTTAACCTCATCCAACTTATTTTTGAACCACCTAGGTTCCACCCTAAGACGTTCTAACCCCGCACATGTTTTTGACTATCGACCTTCAAAATCTTGCCCCATATATCTATGAGTAATAACGATCGTCAGGATATTACGTCATTAGACCTTAGCGCTTTCACGAAAACTGAGACGATGCATAAAAATCTCTTAACACCTCTTCAAGCATGAAGCAGATTTCTTCTTGATGTCACGGCTTAGAATATCTATCAATGTTTGCGTTTAGCAAAGTTTTGGAGATTATTTAAGTTAAAACTCTATATCCAAACATTCAAAGATAAATTATTATTTTTGTGGTTAAATTATCAATTCAACACAATTTACACGATTCAAGAGCATAACTAAATTTGAGATTTTCAGTCGCACTTGGATTTGTATTAAAGTTTAATTCTAGTTTATAGCAATCAACGCAAATCAAGTAAAGCACTCAGGTTAGTTTAAATCCTACCTATCAGAAGCAAAGCCCAAATTTCGGCCAAGCCCTAAAACTTTCAGTCCTCCAAGCTTTTTGGTTCCCTGGCTGATTCATCTTGTTACTTCCATTAGATGGATCTTGATTTCTCCATTTGGGTTTCCAGTTCCGGGTGTAACTCCAACAAAAAAAAAAGCTAGGGTTTAGATACATTTTCATGGGAGAGAAAAAGAAAGAAAAAAGCTAGTTACAGCTGAAATCGAAACATACCACGGGTCGGGGAAATTGTTGCTTTCCTTCTTGAGTATCTTAAAACAGGACACGATCCAATTTCAAGATCCTACCCCATAGATGCAACTATCCCGAAAATAGAGATAGAAACAAAAAAAGCAGCGGCGGGAATGTGGTGTCGATATAAACAAGGGAGGCGGAGTTTGGGGTCGGGATTTAGGGCTTGTTTGGTGCTTCCAATTCTTAGAGAATGAGGCAAAAATAAAGAAGCAACATTTCAGTTCATCCATGGAACCAACGAAGGAGAAAAAAAATGAGAGAGGAAAAGAAGAACTGTGTAGCGGCACCGAACAAGGTCTCGGTCTCCCCTTCTTTTAATCTATTTTGTTTCCTCGCTTCTTACCCACATATGCATCCACCACTTATTGATATAAAATGGAAGTGATTCATGAAAGCTTCCAAGGTTTCAAAAGAAAAGGAAGTCGAAAAGATGGAGAAGGAGGAAGCATTCGATTTTTTTTTGGGAGAAAAAATGCATGGTTGTCTCCTCTCTTTTATTTTTTATTGTCCAAGTTTCCAAAATTGTCCAGGCAATGGGAGAAGAAAAAGGAGAGGAGTGAGTGACGGGTCAAAGAGAATAAGAGGTGTTTGCTTTGTTTCATATATATATATATATATATATATATATATTATTTCTCAAATTTTCTAGAATGTCTCCTTATTTAGCCTATAATATGTACCCACATCTAACTAAAAACCCACCTTATTTAAAATATAAATTATACAAAATTTTAATTTTTCTGACATCCCCTAATTTATTGTATTTTCATATCCCGAGGTCTCGGCACATGTCAACCCCATGCAATACGTAATATTAACTATCTGAAATCATATCCATGAATTGAATTATGTTCATAAAATTTATCGATTAAAAACGCACCGGGTCATTACAATCTTCCCCTCTTAAAGAATTTCGTCCCCGAAATTCAAAACTAATTCTCTACTTGTCAGCTTCAGCACATCTCCTTACAGTCTCTGAAACCGAAAGTCACATGACTGTCCCACGTCAAATATGTTAACGTACCCTCTTGTCTAAAGTTGAAATGGTGATACACAAACATACGTCAAGATCTTTCTAATATTAGAATGGTCTAGGGCTTAGTGATCCGAGATTCAACTTGTGTTATCAAACCATTGGGACGTAACTCATGCGATAGGTGACCACTTCTTAAAAGGAATCGATTCCAAATATTCTTTAGTCTCACTCACATAGAGAAAGATTCCTATTAGTATTTTCACAAACTAGTTTATTCCCCACTCAAACATACACTATAGATTAGTTCGGTAAATCGAAACGCGCATAACTTTATTCTTTTGAATAGATGTCCTGTGTTTTCTCCTTCCAAATTGACTCACAATTCTTTGACATTTCTCACAAATCTCTTGCATACTTATAATTAAAAGGTAGCACCAAATTCAGAATTTCCATGCATTAATTACCGTCAACTATATTCAACCAATAACTCAACAACGATCTCCTTTAGACTGACTCTTTTCTCTTCTACCAGTTCCTGACAAGACAGACAATATTTCTTGACAACACTTTCTCACTCGATCACAACCAATCAAATGCAGCATTACTTGATGGTCAAAAATAGTATTCTTAAAATTCACTGTACAAAACAACATTTCTTTCATCATCTCAAATTACCTCTTGAAGAAGAATCAAGAACTACCTTCACATACTAGATTTGATAGAGTCGTTACAATCAACACACTAACTGGTTCACTAGCAGCAAAGAAACTCTTAGCTCTGGCTTAACCCCATACTCAAATTAAATAATCGAATTGCTATACACATTCTTGACAGTGCTACCAAAACAGATAACAATACCCTGAAGGATGTCCATTTAGTAAAGTTCTAGATTCTACTAACCTTTTAAATAAACTAGTAATCACTTTTCTAACAAAGATAGAATGAGCCATCCTGTGATGTGAGACCAATCCATGAAAAGGATATCTTGTCATCAATCCAAATTGCCCAGTCTTGTAGAAATCGCAAAAGGGATACTTATTCCTGAAAGGAGAAACTGTATCCACGACTTCCATATTAATCTCTTAAACACTTCCATAGTTATAAGGATTAGATTGCCCAAAGAACACTTTCAAAATGCTCAAGGTTCATCATTATCACTCCTCCGTCTATTCCTTCTCTGAATATCTAACTTTAAAACAAGGTCCACCAACAAACATAACAATTATTTTCCCGAAAGATTCTAACACTCTCTTCATCTAGTTATGGGATTACTAAGGACATAACTCCCCTCATAATAGTGTCTATGGTCAACAAAATGTTTAACTATTTTCGTGGTCTACCAACACCAGAATATAATTGTCGCACCACGCACCAAAGTGGGCAACCCTTAACTCCTGAGTTCACATCTCTAGCCATTAACAAACACTGGGTTGTATCCCTACAATCCATATTATGACCACAACCATGACCTTACTTTAACCTTATAACTTCTAACTACGAAATACTATAAAACCCATTAAGATCGAAGTTCAATTTAACTTTTTCTACCTTCAAGTTTTAACACCGTATAATCACACAAACGTATTAATCATAATCAAACATAGCACATCAACAATCATACACATACTGAGGAGAACCGTTAGGAATGACACGCTAATTCAGATAACTAGTTCAGATTTCTCGTAGAAAGAACGTCGGTCAAACGCTTTTCTATTTCGAACCCCAAAATAGTTAACTGGACGCCCAAAATCAAGTTATATCACTCCCAAGATCTAACCTCTATGCACATATAAACACAGCACACACAAGACAATTCAGTCGCAAATCCATGCAAGCACACAATTCATGCCATGTAGTGGTGCCTATAATCATCAAACACATCATACATAAAGAGCATCATCACCCACAGCTCATAGGTATTCGAACCTAGAGCTCTGATACCATTCTGTCACACCCTCGACCCCAAGGCACGAGAACCCCACGAGACAGCCAAACTTCATTAATTCAATATTAGGTATAACCCCTTTTGAAGATAAACCATTAAACTTAGCTTACTTTAAAAGTTGTCGCTTTCTTAACTTCAAAATTTTTTAAGTATAAGATTGAAAAATTTTGGCAAAATATCATTTGTTTTTTGAACTATCCAAAATTTTGTATTACCTGTGAAACATAAACCATACAATATACTTGGGCACTCCCCGATTTTCAATTCCCAATCACAATCTAAATTATTCAGTAATCAACAATTCTAGCATCAATATGAATGCATCCATAGTTTAACCAAAACCTCCAAGAACCCACAGTGTACGTTTGACTAAAAGAATTTATAACTTAAGTATAGAGAATGAGCTTTATTTCCATTATACAAACTTATGAAATACAAGTTTCATTATTTTATTTCATATGCATAATACTTACTAGAATTTAAACCCACGGTTTTATAACTTAAGTAAAGAGAATGAGCTTCATTTCCATTATACAAACTTATGAAATACAAGTTTCATTATTTTATTTTTTTTCAAATCATTTTTCTTCTTCAAATCTCTTAAAATAGCCACGGAGTTTCTTACGCCTTCTTCTGCTCTTCAGAACCTGTAAAATATGTGTAAACTAACAACGTGAGCCGGAGTTCATAAGATAAAAACTAAAGAAAGTGCAATGCATGATTTTTGATGTGTGGATGAGTAGGATACTATGCAATCATTTTCATTTATTATTTTTACTTATTTCTCAATTCGCATACACATCCAGTTAATACAAACTTCAAAGATAATATAAATTCATTTTGATTTCTTAGCTTCAAATTTACTAACTCATCCACTTCGTTCGTCTATTAATTATTCCAACCTTATATTATCATTAAACTCGCTTCAGCGTCTTATTTATCTATTAAATTTTCATTTCTATTCTTTTCTTTTATTTCTCATTAGTTACATTCTTCTTTCCTTATCTTTCTTTTCAATTCATCTAGCTGTTATTCACGTTTTTGTTTCATTACATTAATTCTATACTGAACCGACGTCGGGTGCAGCTTATAGAAAACCCCTCTATATTTCCCCAAAAGACAACGCGAAGCCATAGAGTAATAGATAGCTCTATAACTCACCACGATAACAGCCTTTTCAGTTTTCCTGAGGAACATTGACGGATAGGCAACCCATGCACACCTTTTCGAGGACTAACCCGATGGGTAGGATACCCAACTTGCACAAGTTTTCGATCTTTCACCGCGGAGCTAGTCAAGCCCAACTTAATGGCATTCACATCAATCATCATCGATTCAATGTTCAATTAACCATATTATTATTCATTAACAACCGGGAGTCCATCTCCTTAATTCAATTTCACAACCACATAATTTCATTTCACGTTTACAACCATTACTTTTGTTTCATTTTTAATTACATATCATCAGTTCCAACTCAAACTTGTTATCATTTCCTTTATATCATAAATTCATCCAAACTCAACGTTCATAGAATTACAAGTTTCAACTGGTATATCAAATAAAACCAAACTATGAATGAATCAAAGTTGTCAAAATCATTTAAAGTTCTTGCCCATAGGAATCCAAAGTTTAACATACATGAGTTATTCATTAACCCTTATTTTGTTCCAATCTATGCCAATCGGATTTATTATTATTACATATACATTCATTCCAATTAAGAAATCATACGAATGCAACGAATGTTACCTTCTTCAAGAATCATAGATTCATTCGTCCTATATTCATTATATTTAGCAGCATACCTCATGGCTTGGTGTTTAGATCTTTAAATTCATGTACTAGTCAAATGATTCAAAAACAAAGCCAAGTTTGACAACTTCATATTATCTCATATTCAAACTACAGATTTAATGTTCATTATATAGACGAGGAAATATGATTTAAATATATGCACAACTCCTTAAATTTCAAACCAAATTATCAAGTTATCTTTTGCTTATCAACTCACAAGTTATCAAACTTAGGTCACTCGTCCCAAGGTTTTCTCCTCATTTTTCGTCTTTATTTTTTTTTTCATCCAGCTTCATCATAGTTTCCCATGATTTAAGTTAAACTCTATAATATCTCCTTTAAGTCCATTCACTGTGAAACCTTAGTGTTCCAATTACTTTTCATATGAGTTTAGCTTGCTGGGTTCCAAGTCACATCCACAATTCATGTGTTTTTTCTTTGTCCCAAAACTAACCAATTATATCACCAAAGACCATCTGTTTAACTTCTGCTTTATTACACCATTTAATTCTCATAAAACTAATTTAATTTATCTAGATAATAACTAGAATCTCAAAGAGTTTATAATCGATCAACATGACTTAAATCTTCAATAACTTTAGTTATGCATATATATATATATATATATATATATAGAGAGAGAGAGAGAGAGAGAGAGAGAGAGAGAGAGAGCCTCAGGTTAAATAATTCCAGCTAGTCCACCTTCATTCCAAAGATTATATTCAACATTCAATAGGTTTGAATCTTCTAATGGTTTTAGTTTTAATAAGGTCTGAACTTCTCAACCCACCTACCAAGTTTTCTATTTAAACCTTAGGTTCGATCTTTCAATCACCTCTTAACTAATCGCAAAGTTTCATGAATTCAACCAGATCATTACTTTTATCACCCTCTCCAATTATTGGGAGAAGTCCCTATATTATTTACTAATAAATCACAATTCTTAACTAGTGGATATTCTTATATATTATTTTTTTATTTTTTTTATTTATCTTCTCTTTTTTTAAATTAAAACTTTGATTTCATTAAGGAGTCCCTAATCGTCCAAGTTGTCCCAATTAGAGTATCAACTTAAATTATATATTAAAATTATATATTCAAGTTAACTAATCAAATAGTTCAATTTACATTTTAAGATTCCCCTTGTTTCTAAGTTATCCACCAATCCATGATTTAAATTAAAACTCTATATCCAAACATTCAAAGATAAATTATTATTTTTATGATTAAATTATCAATTCAACACAATTTACACGATTCAAGAACATAACCGAATATGAGATTTTCAATCGCACTTGGATTTGTATTAAAGTTTAATTCTAGTTTATAGCAACTAACACAAATCAAGTAAAGCACTCAAGTTAGTTTAAATCCCTACCTATCGGAAGCAAAGCCCCAATTTTGGCGAAGCCCTAAAACTTTCGATCCTCCAAGCTTTTTAGTTCCCTGGGTGAATCATCTTGTTACTTCCATCATATGGATCTTGATTTCTCCATTTGGGCATCTAGTTCCAAGTGTAATTCCAACCAAAAAAAAAAAGCTAGGGTTTACATACATTTTCATGGGAGAGAAAAAGAAGGAAAAAAGCTAGTTACGACAGAAACCTAGATAGAGATGATGCCCCAAACGACAATAAACATCAAAACTAGGAAAGAAAAGTACGGAGCAGGCTGTAGCAGCCACCACCTCCACCAAGTATAGCCCATCAGACACCCAACCTCTACTGATAATCTTTCTCGTCGTAAAATCTTGAAAAACACAACCATCGGGATAAAAAAGCACACAACAGTTGAGATCATTAGTAGGCTGACTGACTGATAGAAAGTTAAATGGATTCCTAGGAGTATGTAAGACATTAGGTAGGGTTAAGGACGGCATGGGAGTAGCTACTCCACGTCCCTTAACTGGTAAGGAAGACCTATTAGCCACAAAAACACCACGATGGTTAGGAGTCACCTGATAGTAAGATAAGATACCTGCAGAACCAGCCATATGGTAAGAGGCACCTGAATCAATTACCCAAGCAGACGAAATAGTCGCCAAACATGCACTAGAATTACCTGCAAAAGTAGCAACGACAAGAACGGGAGGACTAGCAACCTGAGACTGAATATACTGCTCAGATTCTGCGGAGGTCATCTCAACAAGTTGCTTCTAAGAAGAGGAGGATGAGGCTACCAAAGAGTAATCAACAGTAGCATTGGCTACTGGGGATGGCCTTCCATGTAATTTATAACACTCATTGCGAATATGTTCATGAATCCCACAGTAGTGGCAATAACGGGTTTCACGAGCACCTCTTTTGCGACCCCCACCAGTTCAACCGCCATCACAGCCCCTACCACGGCCACGGCCCGAGTTCCATTGCCACCACGAGAAACAACAAGGGCAGACGGGTCACTAGCATCAAGGGTACACCTGGTGTCGTCACGACGCATCGAACGACTCACCCGATGGAAAGTCTCAAATAAGATAGAAATGTCTGTCCCAACAAAAATTTGTGAACAGACTGTGTCATATTCAGAATCCAAGCTGGCCAAGAAACACAACTAAAATCTGCATCAGCTGTTCTTGAAATTTACTAAGTGAACTGGTGAATAGAAGAAGCCGATCGAACTCGTCAACAAGCACTTTAAAGCTCATAAAGTGCTTCTGAAGGTGACGACCAGCCTGTTGCGAGTGGAAGAATCCTCGTATCACATCATATAGGCGCGATAAGTCATTTGTGGAGGAATAAATATCATCTAGAGCCCCCCAAATTTCTTTCATCGTATTGGCACTTGCAACCAAAATCTTGACACTGCGGTTCATAGAATTAATAATCTCACTGAAGAGACAATCATCGTTTCGTACCCAGGTACGATAAATAGGAGAACTAGAATCAGGGATATCGTCAAATAAGTGAGAATCCAATTTCATACCTTGCAAGGATTTCAACACATTCTTCCGCCACAAAGGATAATAAGCAGAAACACTACCGAGCTTCTCATCGACAAATCGAGTAAAAGAAGAGAACACCTCAGTTCTCATTGGTCGCTCGGTATCCGTCAGAGACGCAGCAGTCCTAGAAGTCTGGGAAGCAGACCTATCGCCCTCCGATGGCATTCTTATTCAAATACCAGATAACCCACAACCAGACAACCCTCACTTCATCAACAAAAATCGGACAACACAAAACTTGTTGAATGGGAAAGCAAGCCATTGCATGGATGAATGAAGGAACGCAAGTGAGGGAGACATAAACCAAAACCAAAACTGTCGAGACATGTGCGACTGTTCCGGCGACTCCGCTAGGTTTTCGGCGACGGTTTAAATGGTCGGCAACTAGTTTTGGGACACAATCGGAGACTCGCAGCGACTGTTTGGTGGGTTTCGGCGACTATATAGGTGGCGCGACTGGTTTGGTGGTCCGACGACTAGGTTTGGTGGTCCGGTGACTGTTTCGGGTGGTCGGCTAGGGTTTTTGAGGTTGTTGGTGACTGTTTTGTGGTCTGTCGGCGAGGGTTTTTTGGTTTAGTGGTGCAGCTTCGTGGTTTTTGGGTTGTCGACGACTGTTTTGTGGTCTGTCAACGAGGGTTTGGCGGTTTGGTGGTCCGACTAGGGTTGCCAAAAGTCCGGTGGCTTTGATACTATGTTAACAGACATAATTAGATTGAATGAAGGCGTTAACTCTAATGAGGCACACACTAGTTTATTTATAGATAAACGAGGGCATACAATACGCTATGGTGTGCTCAATTACACCGGATAATAATCATAATAAAACTGACAGTTCCTCAAAACCCAAACAAAACTCAGTTCCTCAATTAGACAACACACTCCCCGGAGGTAAGGGAGGAGAAGATAGGTTCCAAGAAAGCTTAGGCCAAAATAAGCAAAAAAAACCTCCAACAGGAGGCACCACGAGGTCGACCAAGAACTTAGAAGATAAAGGCACACACAAGTACAACCTTAATCAAAATTATCCAGAC
Organism: Heliamphora exappendiculata; assembly: GCA_034768845.1. Classification (NCBI taxonomy): domain Eukaryota; kingdom Viridiplantae; phylum Streptophyta; class Magnoliopsida; order Ericales; family Sarraceniaceae; genus Heliamphora; species Heliamphora exappendiculata. Next base: position 16,628 of record JAOTRH010447679.1, on the reverse strand, counting down.
CAAAGCAGCATCACCAAGCATAAACACCCGCAGGTACCACAAGCCTTATCCATTTAAAACCGTGGGTCCCACAAACCACTTTATCCCTAGCCCAGAGCTTTTGCTGAAAATTCATTCCCAATTCAAATGCTTGGGCGGAAACTTTGGAGCAGGAAAGCTACCGCCGCTCACAAACCCAAATTAGCCCACGTTTTCATAAGCTTTCACCACATTTGCACAAAACAGCCCAAAACTAACATAGGTATTATCCACATGTGAGACCAACCACCATAAACAATTGACTCCATTTAGAGAGCTAAGAAACTGGGGCCCACATTCCAGTCATACAATTCTCAAAATCCTTAATCCATGAAACCAGATTGATAACCACAAGTTCAAATTGCAATACAACGTAGTGGAGTATGACATCATGGATGATGTCCAAGCCCACTACCTACATTATGCATTGACAGCCAATAACCCGCCCATGGTATTCCAAAACCACATAGCTTTACGCCAACGTGGGGTTCACTAAAAAAAACCATGCTTAGCAAAATTGCCACCCAAGCCGTAGCAAAATTGCTGCCCAAACCGTAGCAAAAATTCCAGTTGTATGGCACTATCTCGGTACACTGCTCCAGTGCAGACCTACACCCAACAACCACTCGCCATCCGCGCGTGACACGCACAAGTCTTCTCCAGCTGAGTAACCCACATAGATCCAAAGAGTCCAAAAGAAAATGGAACCGACTGAGCATACAAGACAAAATTAATCCTGAACGCACAAGCAGTCCCATAGGTCTCAGTACTTAAAACCTTGAAACCAGGTCTAAAAACATGGACTACCGTTTGAACGAATCTGCAGTTCATCGGAGCAAAAAAATTCTCTGGTTTCTTCTCTTTTTTCTTCTTAGCTGCTACAGTTTAACACCTTTCTTCAGAGCCATTTCTACAAAGATTTGGCTCTCTTTCTTTGTGTCTCCTCTACAATAATGGTTTGCAGACGCTGCTGCCAAAACCACAACCCAATCAAAATAAGGACTGTCTGAGTAATGCAAGAGACCGATCTCATATTCAGAAACCAAAAACGATCAAAACCTGATCTAACTTACAATATCCATTATCAATAGCCACCGATAACCGAAAAATTATCTTTCATAACAACAAAAGCAGCCATGGCTGATCCAAAGGTGTAAAACCAGAATAATATCCATGGAAATACTAGACTGGTACAAAAAAATAACTTATGTTGTACAAACCAAGAAGAATAAAAGTAACCTGAAGCATTTTCATGCTTCACAACCAGATTTGTTCGAAAGCTTTGAAACCAGCATATTAAACCTATCCCAAGCACTCCGTCGTAACAACAGATCTCATAACCATGTGCAGAGCCAGACACCACTTTACAAAACCAGGCTCAGTCGAGACAAGCTGAGCGCTAATCCTTAACGTAAAACAAAGACACCATGGAATACTTGAGTGAGAGCACTCTAGAGAGAGAAGCTCTCCCTTTCTCCCAGCAGATGCCTTTTCCAGCACATAATACTTAAAACTCGTACAAACAACCCCTGAAAAAAACAGAAGACCGTATACCACAGACCAGAAAGCCATAATCTAACCTGAAGCATATTTTCTCTTATTTACAAATTTTATCTCCAGCATCAAATTCATATGGATGATACCAAAATAGCAAATAGCCAAGAAAATCATAAATACATACTTGGATCTGCTTCTAAATGAGGCAGACCTACTACCAAAACTCGCTTCACGTCAATCCAAGCTCAAGAAAACCACTTGGCTCATTGCATTCCCAGATTCACCATGCGAGGCCATGGGGAGAGCTTTCCCTGTTGGGATTTTAGCCACAAATCCCCTAACTCAGCAGAAAAATGAATCACGTCTTCAATCCATACAAAGTAAGTAAAGAACAAGAACACCCACAAGAATACAAGAACTTACGTGGTTCCGCTGACTGCCTACTTCCACTGGAGAAAAAACAATTCACTATTCTCAAATATGGAATACAAGTTTTACTCCCAACTTCACAATCTTTATGTATGGCCTCAAACTGATCCTCTATGTGTCTCTCTATACTCTCTCTGAGTCTCTCTCTTTGAGTATTAGACAACTTGCACCCGTTTTGCATTAACCCTAAATGAACTATAGTGTCCATACATATAACTCACGACCAAAAAATCCTAAAAACGCTTTAGGACGTAGCGGCGGCGCTCAAGCGACTAGTTAGCGCATCATTCTGTCCTCCAAGCGCTCAAACACCCTGCGAGAACCGGGCAAGCGCACAAGCGCTCAGCGAGAACCAGCTTCTAGACTGGCAGCGCTCAGCGAGTGCTCTGCGAGCGCCAGCTTCTACACTACTGGTTTTCTTGGAAAATTTGACCCACAAACCCAACAATCTCCACCTTGGCTTGAATTTCTCAACCATCTTGAAGAACTGTCGGTGTTGCCTCAACCTGTACTCATTTTTTTGGGTATGAGTGCTCCACTTTCTCTGAATCTTCAACTTGAATAGACCTGGACCAAATCCAAGCTACACTTGAATTTGACCCTCTTGTATAATCAACAGTATTCTCATTCTTGGACAGTTTTCCAAACTCTAACTTTTCAGCCTTCTGTGAAAACTCCGCCTTCTCTGACATTGCTACTCGCCCCTGAACTATTCATATGCTGCCTGTAGCTTTCTTGTAAGACGAAGGTTCTCCACTTGATTGTTCCATCTATTGTTGACTTGAACCACCATCATCCGATTTTCAGGGTGAGCTTTTTTTACTTAACTCCACCTTGACTGTTGCACTCTTCTTCTGACTTTCTGACATACTCTGCTCATCAACGTGACCAAACTCCAAATGTCTGTGTCTCGTGTCGTCCCTGCTGGAATCAATCTGTGTGATAGTGGTAACTCTACCTATCACCATGTCCCCTACCAATCTGTAGAGACCATCCACTTTCTTCCCTCTCATGATAACTGAAGATCATTTACTGATCTTCATTTCTCCACCTCTTCATGTGTACCCATAACCCAAAGAATCCAATGTTTCTAAAGAAATAAGAATTTTCTTTAATCCTAGAACATGTCTGACATTTTTCAAAACCCTCATAACACCATCAAGCATTCTGATCTTCACTGTACCCTTTCCAATGGCCTAGCATGCTGTGTCATTCCCCATTAGAACAGTACCTCCATTGCAAGGCTTATACTTGTCAAACCATTTTCTTGTTGGACACATATGATATGAGCATCCTAAATCTAATATCCATGACTTTGACAGAACATTAAAATCTAAGAAGACTAAAAGTGCATCTCCGTCTACCTCACTGCCTGACGAATCCTCGGCTAAACTGACATATTTTGCAGGCGCTTTTTGTTTCTTCTTTTCCACTAGATGCTATTGCAATTTTTGGCACTGGCTCTTGTAATGACAAGTTTTGTGGCAGTAGAATCATTCCACATCCTTCCTTGCACATGAGTTGGACCGAGATCTACCTTTGTTGGAACCCTCCTCACTGGATCTACTCCTTCCCCTGCTTGACTCAGATTTAGCCACAAGCAACCTCTCTGCATCTGATTCACCATCCCTCTTTATCTTCTCATGTGAAAAAAGAGCACCAGTGACCTCTTCAAGTTCTAGAGTATCCTTCCCGTACATCAGTGTTGTCACCAGATGATCATAGGATGTCGGAAGCGAAGCCAACAAGAGTATCGCCTTATCCTCATCATCAACCTTTACTCCAAACTCGGATAACTATGTGATGAGCATATTATACACATTTAGATGTTCTAAAAGATTTGTACCGTATTTCATCTGTAGTCCATACAGTTGCTTCTTCACGTACAGTTTGTTGGCTAGATTCTTCTTCATGTAGAGACCTTTCAACTTTTGTCAGATCTCGTGCGCTGTCTCCACATCCAGCACGTTGTGAATAACATCGTCTCCCAGATTCAATCGAATCGAACTCGCGGCCCTAGAATCAATGCCCTCCCAATCGTCATCGGTCATCTTCTCTGGCTTCCTTGCCTTGTCGAGTAACGCCTTGGAGAGTCTTGCTGGATCAACAAATCCTTCACCCGTCTCTATCACAAGGAGAAGTTAATCTTTCCGGTAAACTTCTCGACTTCATATCTGATGTTCACCATCTTTACTGCGATCGAGTGATCAAGCCAATAACCAGACGCTCTGATACCAGTAGTTGAGATTTTAGGTACAAATTCCCTAACGCAGTGGAAAAAGAAACCATGGCTTCAATCCACAAAAGCAAGTAAAGAACAAGAACACTAGAATTTACGTGATTTGGCTAACTACCTACCTCCATAGGAAAAGAAATAATCCACTATTCTCAAATATGGAATACAAGTTTCACTCTCAACCTTACAATCTCTGTGTATGGCCTCAAACTGAACCTCTCTGTCTTTCTATACTCTCTCTAGCTTTTCTCTGAGTCTCTCTCTGAATATTAGACAACTTACACCCGTTTTGCATTAACCCTAGATGAACTATGTGATCCATATATATAACCCACGACCAAAAAACCCTAAAAACAATTTAGGACGTCACGGCGGCGCTCAAGCGCCCAGTTAGCGCCTAGCTAGCGCACCATTCTGTCTTCTAGGCACTCAAGCGCCTTGCGAGCGCTAGGCAAGCGCTCAAGTGCTCAGCGAGCGCTCAGCAAGCGCCAGCTTCTGGACTAGCAGGCGCTCAAGCAGTCAACGAGCTCTCTATGAGCGCCAGCTTCTGGACTACTGGTTTTCTTAGAAAATTCGAGCCACAAAACCAACATTCCCTAGAGAGAGAAGCTCTCCCTCAACAGTGTGGAGCATGTGTTACCATCAACGTTTGGATTCGCAAACACTTCTATAAGTTGTTGCATTAAATTTTGAAAAGCAAAACTTTTCTAGCCACTTGATTGGCCAACCTCTCGATCATCATTCAACAAATATTGGTTTACCATGTTGCCTTCATTGTTTGCTTCAATCAAAGTCACGTCTTCATTCTGATTCCATTTACCTTGTTTTCCAATGCGTACCACATTTTCAAGTTAGCAATGTGCCCCACTGGCGTGCCAAAATGTTAACCAACCAAAAAGTTCTTTCGTCAAGATAGACATAAAACTATATCAATCGATTGTATTGAGATTCAATATCTTGTTTGAAGACTTTCTTAGAAGAAATGGAGCACAACTACACAACTACTCACAAAGTTGACCTAAACAACAGAGAAAAGAGTTTATTGATATAAATCGACGAGAGAAACAATCAATAATAAGTTACAACCTCTATTAGATGTGAGTAAAACTGAGAGTTCAATTCCAAGTACATAAAAGAAATTGTTGATATTTTTTCGTGTCCTTTTCACTGTCGTGAGGAGGCCCATTTATAGGCCTTGATTTTTCCTTGCAAAATTTGAAAAATAACTGCTAGCATGTTGTCTTGTAACTACTTAACTCTATAACTACTGAAACAGTTACTTTGTGATCCGTAATGGGCAATTTCCCTTCCACTTCTTATAATTGCCTTTTTATTGACTGATTGCCAAGTATCTTTCACTAAAGCTTACAGGCCTTTTCCAAGTTAATGCTAAGATTATCACGTGATGGTATTCGTTTATCGACAGGAAATGAGCTATTTCTAAAATACCGTTTATCACTTGATTGACATAGAATAAATGGCCTCTATAATACCACTTATCACTCAATCAAGTGTATATAAAATCGCATTATTTTTGTTTGACAAAGCGTTGTTGAAAATCGTTAGCTTGTTTTGGATGACCTACTTTTGGATCAATTCTCGACCCTCCCTGAGTATAGGCAACCTAAAGACTGTAGACGGTAGAAATTTATGTCATTTTCTAATTTTGATATTTATTATGAACATTGTTTTACAGATCTTGACGAATAAATTTTATAAAAAAATAATCTTGTAATGAAAAGATTATGACATGAAACTTTGAAAAATGGAAATAAAAAGATATTTTGATTATAAAGCCCTTCAAATAATCCATGGACACTTATTTCATTGAAAATATTGTGCATGAACGTCTCCCATTAAAACTTATGAGGAGCGGTCACCAAATCCCCAAAATCTAAAACAAGTCAGTAACCTAGTTGGCCGGAAATTAATTGTATTATGCATATAGCAACTTTCTGTTTTAGAGGAAAAACAAGAAAACAAAAAATAAAGTTTTGTAAGATATCAAATAAAATATATAGGAGATGCGCTATTTTCAGCCAAATAGTGAAACTGTCATCAATCTACAAAATGTCGAAAACAAAAAGGATAGAATTTTCAAAAGACATTTCCTGGGAATAGCTAAAGCAAGAAGTGGCTAACACTAGATAACAAGATAGAAGACTTCATTACATACGTACTACCAGCAGTATATATGTTTTCTCTGCAATACTTTAACTTTTTCCCTCTTATGTCATTGAAAATGCCTGGAAGCAAAATGACTCTAATTTGTTCTGCAGTACTTCCTCTTGTGTCATTGAAATCTCTGGAAGCAAAATAACTCCAGTTTGTTCTGCAGTACTTGTAGACAAAGCCGATACGCAATACTACTCCCTGAAAACAGAGAAAAGAAATGAGAAAAAGTTAAAGATCAGTGAGTTTTCTCAACACAGCAGGAGGAAGAAGTAAAGCAATTAATTTTTCCCTGCATTGCAAAAATCATCAATGTCCTCTACCTTAATATTTTCTATAATAACACAAATCACAATTACCCATCAGAAATCAACTGGAATAGATACTTGCTCACATCTAGCATAGAAATAGTATTCCTATCCAATCATGGAAACCAAGGAAAAGAAGAATTCCTAAGATTTAGTTTAGAGTACAAAACTTAATCATAATGACATCAACATTTCAAGGTGTTGAACAGATAGAGTGAACCTTGTAAGCCAATGTGATTCCATGGCAAATGTAGCTTTATAAAGCATAAGCTACATTCAGATCAGACGCTCAAATACGCACTCAGTTGTGCCCAAGAAGGTACAATAACGAACCTTTACCAGCAGTCTGATGATGTGGCCCTTCATTGGCCTCAATATAATCCCAAAGCAACTTGTATAATGAATTGTTCCCTCTCTCTCTTCCTCTTCCCAAAATCACTGTTCTCTGTTTCACACGCATTAAATTTGGTATCGAAATATCTGGCTCTCCATTTCATTTCAATCTACCAAAAGCAAAGTTTTCCATTGAAGGGCTGGTCCTGTAAATCCTAACAACATAGCCAACTAAATCAATAAAGTACCTTCAGACTAACTTTCCAACTAAATCACACAAAGCACCTTCACACAATCTTTTCAAATAAAATAAGGCCTAGAATTTACATTTGGAAAAAAAAATTTATTCGCATCCCAAACAATCTAATTTTTTTATTGTATAAATTAAATCACCATAATGCCTTCAATAATAAAATCAACTCTAATTCAGAAAAACAAAAAAAGCATTCTAAACATTACAACTTTAAAGCAAAAAATAAAAGCATCTTAGCCCCAATTTGGGATGTAAAAAAATTGACTTTTTTGCAATAAAAAAAAAGCTCAGTTTTTAAACAATACTCTAGCATTCCAAAAAAGTCAACTAACTTTTTTACTTCTTTTCCCAATAAGAAAAAAAAGCATATTCACATCCCAAACAATCTATCTTTTCTTAAAATAAAATGACTATAATATCCTTAATATAAAAAGTCAACTCTACTATAAAAACAAACAAAAAAATGTGTTGTTATTACAAACACTAAAACTTAAGAACGTAAGAGCATGTTAGACATTTTAACAAAAATCAAACAAGCAAAACTACCCTAAACAAATTATCTTGAAAAGCATTAACTTTTTTTCTTCTTCTGTTTTCTAAAAATGCAAAACTTCTTAAAAGTCAAGCTTTTTAGACATCCGAAATAGGACTTTAGACATTTTAATAAAAAGTAAAAAAGCAAAAAGGAAAAACTTATTTCAAACAACCTAAAAGGCTAAAAAGTCACGTTGTTTCAAATTATCTCTCTTTTTTGGCTCTCTTGTTCCAAAAAACAAAATCCAAAGAAAAAAAAAACTAGACATCCCAAGCAGCCTCTCAGTTTCGTAGAAACTCCAAGAAAGAGCTAATCAATTATTGTGTTGTAAATGAAATAACATTTAGAGCTCTCAGCTTAGCAGTAAACTTCAAGAAAGAGCTAATGAATTATTGTGGTAAATGAAATGAAATCTAAACGTCAGCGAGTTTTTAGAGTCCTCTTCTCCTAAGGAGCAGCCTCAATGCCGCAAATGAAAACAAATGCTCAAGAACGCTAAAGTGGGCCAGCAAGCCATTGATTGATTCATGTGACAGGATGATACCCCAATTGTTAGAAAATTGTGGGATCATCATCTTGGAATGCAACCCTATTTGCCCCCTCAGGGAGAAAAACAAGAATGGAACCATCCTTGATGTCCTTAATTTATGATACGTCAGTCGAAGTTTTTGCAGATTCCTTAGGAGAAGAGGACTCCTCAATTACAAGTTCATCGTCATTGGTCACTTTTTAATGATGTATTTAAGAATATAGCCTATGTTACATAGACTTAAGTTAGGGTTCAGCCCCTCAAACCTCTAACTAATTGAAGGAAACACAAACTTGGCAAAAAGTGGTCATAGTTTTAACATTTGAACTATTTTTTGAGAAAAAAATGACGTTTTAAAACGAAGTGTGAAAAAATGGCACTTTGCTCATTTTATAATAATAATGAAACAAATATACATACAATGACAATTTTAGATGCAATGATATAACAAGTGTCCAATGGATAGAATCATCCACATATCTCGCACCCATGTCCAGTTGTCCAGGTGTCAAGTGTCCAACAGAGATACTTAATTTCTTTTTAAGAGTCCATGTAATATAAAACATAACATTCCTTTAGTAAGACAGCTTAGTGCACGAAACTCCTACGTATGCAGAATCGAGAGAGGGGGGCCGACCACGATGGTCTATAATATGCAATCTTACCTTGCATTTACAAGAGATTGTTTCCACACCTCGAACTCGTGACCTTCAAGTTACACAACAGCTCTACCGTTACGCCAAGACTAACCTTCACATAACATTTCTTTAGTAGATGACTAAAAATTCTATGACATGTATAACACTTTAGATCTTCAATCTTATTAACCTCAAAGGTTATCATTGGTTCAAGCAACTTTATGGCTTTCTCTTTCGTTGGCTATCTAAAGATAGGTTCCATGTCGTCATCGTGAAAGCTGAATTTCACATCTTTCCCTTCTTTAAAGGTCACCTTGTTGAATCTTTGCCTTTTCCATCACCATTGTCCCTTTTGGCATGGCCATCGATTCGATTCAACTTTCTTTGTTGACTTTGTCTTTCAGCATTGCTAGCTTTTAAGACAAGAGCATCATGTGTTTGGGGCGTTGAGGTGCAAAGTAACGCTGCTATGTTCGATAACAAATTATTAGAAACATATTTGTACTGCATTAACTTCTCTGGGCATAGAAAGTTTAGACTTCTCCCCCTTGTAAAAAAATCATTTACACTCTCATTTGGCTTTTGTCTAGTATATATGCCAAATCTAGGATGGATATTTTCCTCAATTGTCAGGTAAATAATATTTTTCATCTAATTGACTCAAACACATCAAGTTGTTAAAAACAATGACAGGTTCCAGACTTTTTGTTTTTTGGCATATCCCCACTTGTCCACTCACAACAAGGAGGTACCTAGAATGCGAGTGGGGTTCATCTACCTAGTTCAGTGTTCAAATTTCCACAGCATCATGCCCACTCTATACTTTTAAAAAAGAGAGAGCACTCCAGGAACAAGAAGGTTACGATGCGACATATTTCATTGCTGTGAGTAGCATTCTTGATTTTCTCTAGGGAAGTGAATGAGTGAGTCAAACTAATAACTGCCTTAAGTCATTCAAACACAATATCAGACCTCGGAAAACACAAGTAGAAGACAACTTCGGTGTCACGACCCATTTTAAAACATGGCGTCTATGACCGGCAAGTGAGTCAAAACCCACCAAATACCTCTTTATCTTTCATTAACATTCTTTCTTTATACTGAGTTATGACCATTGAAAAGAAATAAGACGTATTTAAATATATCCAAGTGCAAAAATAGATTTATTAAAAATATTTCCAACCGAAAATTTTCCAACAGAAATTCCCTGAGCATTAACTATGAAAACAATGTTCTACATAAGAGTTTATTCTAAAAACAGAAGAAAACAAATGGAAATTACAGGAAATGAAAAATACTTGAACTTCTTGTTCTCTAAAAACTGAATTCTTCACGCTTTCAAGTGTCACCTGAAATTGTTCAACATCCATGAGCAATACTAGTGTGAATTCAATCATATCTGAATTATTAATTATAACACAGTATTAGAATAATATATATTAAACGGTTTTCCAGAATTGGTAGGAAGCGACCCCACATTTAATAAAGTGAGCGTGATCATTCCTTAAGTCACCTGGCCGTGACCCCACCCTTATTGCCTCGCCTCGCTGGTACGCTTAACGTCCCCCAGCGGTCAGGACGCCGTTTAACCCATTATTCTCATTCATTTATATCATTCATTCATCATTTATGTTCATTCATAACGTTTCATTCGTTTATTCATCATTTTCAACATTCACGTGAAATAAACTAATTCAGCTATCAGAGACTCACCTGATCTAGCAAAAAGTAATTGTGATTCTTCAAAATTCCAAATCTAAATAGAAAGTACAGAACAATATTTTAGTCCTTCAATTTTTACTTTTTAATTTTGGCATTAAGACCGTATTATTATTTCTTAAAAATTATTTAATATGGTATATTTGTAATTATAGGGTTCTAATTTAAATTATTGCTACAAAACTTATTTCCTTAAATTTATTTGTTTTGAAAATATTTTTTTTAGATTTAATTTTAATTTTAAAAAAATCTTACAATTTAACTTGTTTAAATTTTAACTCAAGTCTATAAAATATATTTATAAATTTATTTTCTTTTTAACTTAGATCATTTTATTAAACTCTAAAAATTTATAAAGTTATATTTTTGTAAAATCTTTTATTTAATTTATCTTAAATTTTAATTTGGCAAAATTCTGTTTGTTTTTCATAAATAATTTCTTTTCAAAAATCTTGGTTACAAAATTTTATGAAGTTTAATCATTATACTTTATTTTTCAAATAACATTTAAATCACTGTTTTATTAATTATAGTGATAAAATAATATCTTTATTACCCCTTTTTTTCTTTTTAAAAAAAATTAATATTATTTTGTTATGTTAAAGACAACCAATTAATTTAATTTGTAAAAGATTCATTTTCAATGAGTTTTTAACCGTTATCAAAAATTGTTATCATTTTTAATTTAAAAACTGATTTTCTTTCATATATAAAAAAAACTTTTAACTTTTAAAACTTTTAGTATAAGTTATTTTTTTTCTTTATAACAACTAATTAAGCTCAATATTATTATTATTATTACTATAAGGCTACAACTTAATAATAAATTAATTCATAAAAACAGCAACCAAACAAAACTTAATATAATTAAAACATAACAATCAGAAAATAAACAATAAACCCCAAAAATAACCCAACCAAACAAGGCCTAATCAACCCAACAGAAGCCAAAACCCCAAAACTGAGCGCACGTTTGGAACCCCAAAACCAGAGGGTTCAAGGTCCGCCGGAGGTGTTGACGCCGCCGACGGAGGTTGCCAATGGCCTCCGGTGGTGGCGGGAGGGGTTCTAGCAGACGGAGAGGGAGGGGGGGAGAGAGAGAGAGAGAAAGAGAGACGCGAACCAGAGAGAGAAAAGGTGGACAGCAGCAGCGGTGGGTGGCGTCGGCGGCCGTCGGCGGCATCAGGGGTGACGTCAGTGGGGGTCGTCGCCAGTGGAGGCTAGAGGCATCGGGGCCGAGCTTGCCAGTACTCACTTCTTTATTTCTCTCTACTTTTTCTTTCTCTCTTCCTTTGCACAGAAAAACCCCAAACCCCTCTGGTATATATACACATACCACACGCTCTAGCCTAACCCTATTTTTTGTTACAAATCAAAAATCTTCCATCACAAATCCTCTCTCAACGGTCCTTGATTGATCAATTTCCCCTTTCAACGCCAAGATAATATCAATCACTTTCTTTCCTTATAAATTTTAGATCAAAGATTTTGTATAGATATATGTATACAATATCATTATTTTTAATTTATTTATATATCATTAGTCATTATTTTTAATTTTATTATATTATTATTTTATATATATATATATATACATATATATATATATATATTTTTTTTTTTTTTCTTCTAGGATATTACATTCGGTGTGCAGGCAAAGTGTAACCCTGCCAGATGTTTCAAGTAGCAACAATCCGACACTACAGCTTTCACATGGAAGTCAGCATGCTGGCACCAACCCCAACTGAATGACAAAGACCTTACTGAAACTCTTTGTCACTGATTTTGAGAAGTTCGAGAAAATGTTGCAAGGTTCTCTGCTCTTAAGGTGAAAGAAAAGCCCACAAGATGGAGTGGACTTAATTTAATAAAGTGAACAGGAAAAGAAAGGATCAGGAGAGTCGTCAAGGGCATAATGTTATGAGAGGGTAGGTAAATCCTAATATCTAAGGTCTTCAGCAGGAGATTGAGGGTTCATCCAAATGCAGATAAAGAAACTTTATGATTTAGTTGACAAATGGAAGCCCAAGAGGTAGAGCTCGAAACCAATGAAACATTCCAAAAGCATTAGGAAATCACTCCCCTAAACAACTACGCTGAAGCAGTAGAAGCCACTCGAGTTACATGGAATCAGGTGTGAGTGCAAAATGCAAGTCTTTCTCCACAAAACGCATCCATCAAAACTCTGGATTTTAAGGACAAAAAAGACAGCTAGTGCTCAAGAAATCAGTTACTACAAATTAGGTACATCACGGTCTAAAGTTTAAATTTGTTCAATCCATTTGTAAAAAGAAAAGCTTAAAAACAAGAATGAGAACAGATAGTGAAATACTACTGATGCTTCAAAAAGCACATGCCTCTCTTTGGAGGAGAAATTGAGGGAATTATTTGCAATAGCACTTCAAAAAGATGAATTGGGTCTCCCGTTCCTAGATTGAAACTATTCAAGCAACCATAATTGCAAAGCAACTCATGGTGAAAACTTATATCTCAAGCTTCATACAATTTAAGATCTCTAAATTGGTACTTCATTTTCCTCGAGAACTAAGATGCTCATAGGAATGCTGCTTTTTTCCTCGGATGTTTTTTAGACTTTCAAACAGTTGTCATATCCTACCTTGTCCCTCAACCATACCAATGATGTGTCATGCTAAGTGAGGTACAGAAGGGAAAAGTGTGCACATAAATACATTAGTACACAGCATAAAACATCTCTATACATTTGTTTACCAATTTTTTTAACAAATTATAGCTATAAATAAACAACTACAAATACATGCATGCGTATATAAAGTCCTATACATGCTTTTGGTGTGCATATAAATAAAACTATATCAACGCTATGCCTATATATTTATCTATACCTGAACATAGATATCTCATATATCTATATAAGTCCATATATAATAGATTGTTCTACAGATATTTATGTCCATACACACCTCCATATGCACACAACTGATACAAGCACCTAAGCATGCACATAAACATGTGCATGTAATATTGCTTTGGTCTATTTTATCCATGAATAAGGATTTCTAACACCCATCTAAAAAAATAATGACTAAAATCACTTTGTAGATAATTATCAAATACATTAACTGTTTTTCCATTGCATGTTAATCAAAGAAAATGAAGAAAACAAATCTAAAAGTTTCTATTCTGCTAATGAAAAGGACCTGAGAAAATGTTACCAAGTGGTTAGTAAAACCCTTCAAACCAGTAAAATATAAGAGAAGATTAACAAAGCAGGCCTAGAGTAAACAAACCTAAAGTGAGCTTTAAAATGGTTATAATTCAAAAGCCAACTAAATAAAACAATAATTAATCCAACTCCTACGAAAGTTCCTCATTTGCCTCTTTCTAACATGAAAAGTATGCCATAGCAATGCATTGAGGATTGAATAACCTTAAAAATTTACAATGTGGTCAATAGCCATAAGACTCACATCTATTTTTGAGGAAAGCATTTGTTCATTACAGGGACACACAACTTCCATGAAGAGTGAGGATATCTATGTTACCTTTCTATAGTGTTGTTATTTGTCAAAAGAGTTGCACCTATTTTTCAGCAAGCATTGTAAAGAAGGGACACACATATTTATAAAGTAGAGGATTTTATTATTGTCAAAAGGTTACATACAGGAGCCTATACAGACCGTTATGTGATTTACTCTGATAATGTGCACACAAGTCTTGATCATTATTAGCGCGTGCAAAAGCACTAAAAATCTTAATTTCCCATTCAGAAGAAGAGAAAAGAAAAGAAGAGAGGATGATAAATAAACCCAAAAAAAATATTAGTAGTTTGGTCAAAAATCAGGGTGGAAAGAAAAGCACTAGAAAAAATGAGGCTCAATTCAACCAAGCTAAGATGTTATAGTTTTCTCTCTATCGCATCACTGTTGAATGATATACGTCGTACGTTCAAAGAGAAATATTTTCCCTGCAAATCACTTCATTTCACACCTTGTCTTCTTTTGAAATGGGGTCATTGATAAGAGCCAAAACCCAAAAAGATTATGTTTTAACCAATAGTCTAGTCACCAAAATGTTGGCAAAGGCATTACAACAATCTGAAATTTTCTTTAAGAATTGAAATAGAAATAATTTTTTTTATAATTTGAGAAAAATAATAAAAGCAATGGTAAAAGAATTGTTGAGACATAATTAATTTTAATAAAAAAGATTTTCTTATTTATAATTGAATAATGTTGTTATATGAGATTCTATGAATAAAAGACTTACAATAGTAAGTTATTAATGAAATGAATAATAATATAAGGTTAGCAGGAGAAATAAAAACATGAGTTGAGTTTTGCTATTTATAGCATGAGATATGTGTAGAGATGTATATAAAGTAGAAATAATGCATTATCTTGTTTACTAATGGATAAAAGGAGAAGCAAAGAAACCTTCGGGATTCGAGCCTAAATGTTTTATTTTTGAAAGATAGACGTATATGAATTTTTACGAAGATTAAAAATGTCAAAAATGATTTTAAACACAAATAATTGAATGTCCCAGCTCACTGTTCCAAACAGACAGTTTCTTTCAGCTACAGTTTTTGCTCCTTTTCACAAAAAAATTTCCAATTTTTACATAATAACTAGGTCTCGATGTTAGCAAAAAAATTTTACTGGTTTCATAATATTTTGACTTAAAATAAATTTATAACCTGACGAATCATAAACTGTCTGTATTCAAACTGAAATCTGTATTTTTCCGGCCATCCTTTGATGATGAGGTTTTGATCTTTTGAAAGTAGACTTGATGAGGTTTTTGTACATATAAAGTTTGTATCAATCGTAGTTACAATGAATTTATTATGATTTCAATGTTGGAGCGACTATTCTGAATTTTCAGAAAAATGAGAACTTTCTTTCAAAAAGAACTTTTACCTATCTTTTGGCCTATCCACCGTCACTAAAGTGTTTTGCAACTTCTTAAACCCGTTTCATAAATATAATTCTTTCTCTTTAATCCCTAACACCTACTTTTGATAATAAACACATGGGTTAAAAAGCAAGGTGTTACAGGCATGCATGAAGCAATCAATATAGTCATCAAAATGCTATCTGATCCGAGAAGGCAAAGGCATGCCTGAAGCACTCCACACATGTATAGTCTACACACTTCAGCACTTTATTATTCTCTTTCCCACACTAAACAAGGGTCAACTGCAACTATCCATAACAGAAACCATAGGAACAATGTAAGAGAATAATAAGTATTATTAAAGAAACCCAGTTCAATTTTCAACTTTGTAATCAAATTTTATAGGGCCCATGAAATAGCGTGTAAGGAACAAATCAAAATAATTTAACCTAAACTGAAACTTCAGCTAGGATTCTACTTTTCTTTGGTTCACCTAGGTTAATATGAGCTAAATGTCCATTGTTATAGAATAAGTCAAAAACTTCACATTTTAGCCTATAGATGTCCCAAAATACAATAATATTTGCCAATGTGAGGTGTGCCTACTCAATTCCAGTTCAGGGAAATGGCTCAGGCACCCTTTGTGACAAAACCTAAGCAACTAACAAAAATGCTGTCCCCAATGAAATGTCGTTCTTGTTAATATTATTGTGAATTCGAACATCTCATCATACATGCTAGATGCATGGCTAAGTAGAGACGCATATCTTATATCCTACCCAGGTATGAGTGTTGCGCACAAGTACTTCACAAATTTACAACAATGGCGACACCTTTACTGTTGGAATTTGTGAATTTCATTGGCCATTGAAATCCAGATTTCAATAGCTGGATCAATTACAATTGGATTGACCATTCAATTGCAATTGAAGCTTGGAAACCAAAGCTTGAGTGGCTGTTGATTTCAGGGCATATACCCTCCGCGATGGAAAAGGCACGTTCTCTGCATCACTCAGAGGAAGAGGATGGGGCAGGCTCCCGGAAGGGGAAGAGACAGAGCCAGGTGCTCTGTTCTTCTCCTGG